>CM058240.1:21636487-21916367 GCA_030180135.1 Orychophragmus violaceus | reverse complement strand
ATCTTCTGCAGATCGCAACTGAACTTATCACTAAAGGATCGATATTTAATCGAAATCGGCCATGGATCTCTATCGGCCCTTATCGTTTCAGAAGAGAGCTTGGGGTGATAATTTGGAGGCTGGTACTTCGATAGATTTATGATCTTTTGGTACTTATTCATGTTCTCTGCTGCATTAGAATCAGGTTTATGTTTCAATTTTCCAGGTGACGTCCGGAAGAACCCATCAAGACAGTAAGCTTCAATTTTAATTTGTGAATTTTATACTTCTAGTTGTTGTTAAAGGTTCAATTTTTGAATTGAAAACATATTAGCCGATTGAGACTTATTACAGTGATTGATATGTGTGTTCTAACTTGTAAGAGGCAGTCTCATGTATGTGCTTTAGTTTATTAAGGTGTCAGAATTTTACTGAATTTATATGTGTTCGGTTTAGGTAGATTGGGAAGGGAGATTAAGTATTGTTGCTTACATGGGCACACAGGTGACTAAACAAAGTACATGTAATTCATTTCATCGTGTAGAACATTGGTGATGCTTGCTTCTTATCGATCTTATTAGTCACTGCTGATTCTGTCTATACATTTGTGATGCTTGCTCTCGTGATTTGTTGCTCCTAAAAGGAACTTGATTTGTTATAATGTAGGTGAAATTGGATCCTTCAAGGACTTTGAGCAAGCATAAGCATTGGATTGTTTCTGAAATCATAAAGAAAGCACGAATATATTCTCCACAGGTTGCTGCTGCTGCAGCTCTCAGTTTCTCAGCTGCAAAAGCTCCCTCAGACTCAGAGTCTTCGATTCCCCCTCTTTCGTCTTCCTAAGGTGATTTAGCCAATTTCTCGTTTGTATCAGACTTTTGTTGTTGAGGCTGCTAATCCTTACTTCGGACTTGGTTACAACAGTTTGGGGGCTTTTGCTATTATCAACCATCTTCACTTTCAGGTATACTCGATATTGGCCCGAGCATAACTCTTTTTCTCCGGCTTATCTAATTAGTTGACTTGTTCTGATTGTTTTGGTGGTGATTTTTGTTTTGAAAACATGCATATTACTTGGCCATGCCTTTCCCGTTAGAGAAAGCTCCTTCCAAGAAGAGGATTACCATACTTAATGGTGTGAAAATCTCGGAGCTTCTGAGTTATCCTATGACACAGGTCTTCTCTTTCATGGTGCTGAAAAGGAAAGAGGATTATGAAGGAGCTTCAGAGGAGAACGCATGGATTTGTATCATTTGTCTACATTGATGAGTAATTGTTTCTAATGTAAAGTTTAAGGTCTTGGGGAATTTTTAGAGTTGAATTTTGCCAAAGCACATAAAAAATTTAGCCTAGCCAATTCTTTTAATGAGAATGCAAATTTGTTTCTAATGCAAATGTTTTACAAACATACAATAAAAAGATTTAGACTACAAACATAAACTCTAAGAGTCTAAACCCTATATTTCTAACCTTAAACCCTAAATTCTATTAAAAAATTTAATATAAGGTATTGAAATATAGATTTAGGGTTTAGGGTATTGGAATATAGGGTTTAGGGTATTGGAATATAAATTTAATTTGTTTAAGTCTTAGTTCTAAACATTAACCTCAAACTTAACCCTAAACCCTAAATATCTAAACTAGATTTTTTAACATCATATAATTTGTAAATATTTCTAGGATATAGTTTATCTTGTATTAATTTACCACATATTGCAAAAGGTTTAGATTTTAAGGTCTAGGGTTCACACTTTATTTTCATACCCTAACTTAAACTCTAACCATATATTTATTAAAAGTTAAAAACAAAGAAAATATAAAATAAAAACTTTAAATTAAACATACCATCTTTTAAAGTAAAAGATGTTAGAAACATATAAAATCTTGATTTTTTATTTTAGGGTATGTTTAGGGGTTAGGGAGTGATATTAGTTTTTTGTAATTCTCGAAATTGAATAAAAACTTATAATATTATAAATAATTATAAAAACACAAAAAATTAAAAAAATCAAATTATATAAAAGTAAATGTCTTATAAACATTTGATTTAGAGTTTAGGGTATTAGATTGTTTAGAATTTTGGAAGATTTAGGGTATTGGAGAGATTATGGTATTTGGTTTAGAGTTTAGTGTATTAGAGAGTTTAAGGTATTGAAATTTATTTCTTTTTATTTATAATATAACTTATTGTCTCTTATCTTATTTTAGGGTTTAAATAGGGTTTAGGGTAATACTAATTTTATTTTTTATAATAAATTATAAATACAAAACAATTATTACATATGTTATAAATTCAACTAATATGAAATTTAAAGTCTCACAAATAAATGTATATGGATTAGGATATTGGGGGTTAGTGATTAAGGTTTAGGGTTAGTGTTACTTAGTGTGTAGTACATAGGGTTTAAGATTTTTATAATATAAATTATAATATAAATAAAAAATTATCATTATCATTATAAATGTATAAAAATTTATAAGTACATATATTTAAATTAGTTAAAAACAAATAATTCATAAGTTTTAAAATATAAATTAAATAAAAATGAAGAACTAATGCCAAAAATAAAATAAATCTCCATAAAGCCAGAACCAATAGAAAGAGATTACTCAGATCATATATGTGGCACAATATCAACCATAGGATCCATATTCTTTTTTAAGGAACTTCCTTTGACAAAAAAAAAATCATTTCGGGATGTTAATAAAAAAAAAACATAAGTCATCTTCTCTCTTTCGACTCCAGGGAGAAACCTACTCCCATCTCCGACGAAACCTTCTTAAACCTCCAGTACCGGCTGTGATACCCCGTATCAAAAATACGGTCAACGGGCAGTAGAAAGTCAACCAAGGGCAAAATTGTCATTTTACCTAAGTCAGGGGTAAAATGGTAATTTTAGCAAAAGTCGAGACGGAAGCCGAGACGGGCCGAATATTCTTATATTTCAATATAAAGAATGTTCACAAGACCAGAGTTGGAGAAATCGGAGCAGAAACATGTTTTTCGGTGAGTCGGGAATGGAAACCGACAAAACCGACGAAACTTCGGAAATTCATAACCGGAGCTACGTAAGTACGAATGGAGTGATTCGAAATGCTAAATTCATCTTGTGGCATGGAGAATCAGTTTGTGGAGATTTGGGGATTTATGGGAATCATTTGGTATTTTCTAAAACAATTCTCGAGGAAATGAGTAAACCGAGCAAAGGAGTTTAAGTAAGCTAAGGAAGGATTCTTATTGGATTGGGCCAGTTTAGATGGGCTTTTGTGGACTCAGAACACACACCAGGGACAGGTGTGAACTCCTCAGGTCGCCAGCCTCCCTCCTTAGGTGTCAACACCTTATGTGAAGCATGTGGTTTTGTTGAATACACCAAAAACACCTAAACAAATTTATTTTTGGGTGTATCTTGTTGGGAATGTCCTGAAATCTATTGTACTTGCTCTAAGTGATAGTTGTATTGTCGAGATGAGACAATCATATAATACTAGGTAGTCATAATTCTTTGCTAGAAGCCACTTATGATCAATGAGTTTAGAACTCATTGCGAGTGTTATATGATCCTACAGGGTCACACACCTAAGCAAACTGGACGTTAAAGACGAGGTTGATCATTAATGTAATGATCTAGTGAATGCATATTTGATATGCATTCGACATCAATGTTCTGGGACTGCATCGATCGATGCATATAGTGCAACGATCGATGCACTCGCGGATTAATCAGATTAATTCGGTTAATCGTTGGTTAATTCCGTCATGGTTTAAGTCGACATATATAAGATATATGGTCGACCTAAACTGATGACTAACCTAATTCACAGCCACCAGAACACAGATAGAAACCTCTCTGGAGATTAGATCTCTATAGGCACTAGCATCCCTGCTGTTCAGTTTGTGTGCGTGTGGATACCAGTAGAGGCGCAGCATTTGAGGCGCTCTAGATCTCAATTATCTGCCAAATCTTCCGCTGCTATTCACCAGGTAATTCTGAGATCCCAATGATTCAATTACATGAACCCTAGATCCTAGGCTTGGAATTCAGACCAGGATTGCCTAATTGGATTAGGATCTGCTAGAAATTCCTTCAGTGGTATCAGAGCTTTAGGGTTCCATTGAATGTGTAGCATGTTGATTAGATTGGTTGAATCTGGATCTCTGTATAATTGATACAAACATGCTAAAACTCGTTTTGATCAAAGTATCCTAGTTTAGGGTTTTGTTCGAAAAACGTCTTAGGGTTTTTCGCATAGTGTCGATCGTTGCCAATCCGGCATCGATCGACACAGGGCGAAAACCCGAATAAAATTTAGGGTTTTTCGCATGGTGTCGATCGATGCCAATCCGGCATCGATCGATGCAGGGCGAAAACCCGAATAAACCTTAGTTTTCGCCTAGTGTCGATCGACACAAGCGTTGCATCGATCGACACAAACCTCGCGAGATTGATGAATCGGTTCAATTGGATTGGACCGGTTATCGAGCTTGGTTAATGATGGTCGAACACTGTGAATGGTTTAATTGTGATTGGTTTGATTAGGTTGGCATCGACCGATGCTAATGTAGCATCGATCGACGCTGACCGGTACTCAAAACCGGATCAATTGGATTGATCGGTTATCGCAGATTGGTTTTGGTTAATCTGCATCGATCGACACTAAAGTAGTGTCGGTCGACACCAGATTCGATGGTTTAGGTTATGGAACCTGAAACCACAGAACCAAACCAAGAAAAATCATTTAATTAGAAGAATTAAAACATAATAAAACTGAACGTTTTAAAAGGTTCCGTTCCTCAACCAAATATCAAGTGATACTTGATGTCTTTCCAATCTTGTCAACTGTCAAGACTCGTTTCATTGAGTGATAGGCTTGCAGTGCAAGGTATCCACAATTACATGAGTGAGGCAGGAAGTAATCGTGTTGATGGGCTTGCAGTGCAAGGCGTCAACAATTACATGACTTAAGAGATTGGTTTACTTGACTGGGCTATCAAAATTGTTTTGGGCCTAGAGACATCAGGTGGATTGGACATGAGATGTCAATCCACAACCAAGAGTTATATTGGATATAACTAGCAAAGTTGTTGCTTACCTAGATAGCTAAAGTTGAGTGATAGCCAGTGGCTCACTTGAATTTAGTGAAGTATGGGTCTTGGATCATTATATTCATCTGAGGAAACATTGTTTGAATATAATGCAAGTTTTCTTAATAGTTAAGACTTTTCATTTCTTGAACATCATAACTAAAACCTCCCTTGTTTTTCAGCTATGTCTAGCACAAACCATCGTAACAATTTCTCCCTGCGATCCGTCCTTGAGAAGGACAAGTTAAATGGATCCAACTTTCTTGAATGGTATCGGAACTTGAGAATTGTTCTCAAACAGGAGAAAAAGGACTATGTCCTTGAGAAAGTTCTCCCCAGAAAGTACCGAGCCAATGTCTGGCAGTCAGATAAGGATGCTTGGGATAAGCATTCTAATGATGCGGTGGATGTGAGTTGTCTCATGTTGGCTACCATGAACTCGGAATTGCAGAAGCAATATGAGTACGTGGAGTCGCCAAAAGAGATGATCACTGGCCTGAAAAGTATGTTTCAGGAGCAGGCACGAACTCAGAGATACCAGACGGTTAGATCTCTGATTGAGTGCAAGCTACCAAAGGGCGAACCAGTTAGTCCTCATGTCATTAAGATGATGGGTTATATTGATAACTTGGGGAAACTGGATTGTCACATTAGCCAAGAGTTGGCTACTGACATCATTCT
Organism: Orychophragmus violaceus; assembly: GCA_030180135.1. Classification (NCBI taxonomy): domain Eukaryota; kingdom Viridiplantae; phylum Streptophyta; class Magnoliopsida; order Brassicales; family Brassicaceae; genus Orychophragmus; species Orychophragmus violaceus. The sequence continues at coordinate 21,910,621 of CM058240.1, read as the reverse complement.
ACAGTCACTGCCGTCAAGCTATGATCAATTTGTTATGAATTATAACATGAACAACTTGACGAAGACGTTGACTGAATTGCATGGGATGCTTAAGACTGCTGAACCTAACATCAAGAAGGACACCCCAAATGTCCTTATGGTACAAAAGGGTAATAAGTTTAAGAAACTTGGTAAGAACAAAGGTGATGGCAAGACGAGCTCGATTGTGAATCCAAGCGAGTCTGGCCATGTTCCTAAGGTTAAAACCAGTCCTTCTGAAGATGTTAAGTGCCGTTATTGTAATGGTTATGGGCATTTGAAAAGAAACTGCAATAAATTCTTGGAAGATTATGAGAAGCTGAAGAAGACGTACGAGACTTCTTCTTCAGGTATTATGTTATAGAAGTAAATGTTACTTCTTATAGTCCTTCTTATTGGGTATTCGATACCAGCTGTGGTACTCATATTTTGTGAAAATGTGCAGGGCCTGAGCAAAAGTAGGACTATGGAGAAAGGACAAGTGGACCTATGAGTGTGAATGGAGCAAGAGTTGCTGCATTAACCGTAGGAGTATTTCATTTGTTTTTCCTTTTATGGCATGTTTTGAACTTAAAACTGCTACTATGTAACTGCTATGAGCAGAAAGATTATTTCTAATCCTTGTTTGGATATGGAAGGATATCAGTTCTCAAATCAAGAATAAGTGCTATTCAATTGATTACAATGATATATTTTATAGTAGCAATCCATTAGAGAATGGAATTTATGTTCTAAACAAGAATGTGCCTAACTATAACATAAATACCAAGAGATTCAAGTCAAATGATACGAATCAAACTTCTTTCTAGCATTGTCGTTTTGGGCCAAATAAATGAGAAACAGATTCAGAAGCTCCATAGTGATGGGCTTTTGGGCTCATTTGATTATGAATCATAATGAGTAAAGTGAATCTTGTTTATTGAAAAACGACAGAGGCCCTTTTTCAACAAAGGTAGTGTCGATCGATGCATGTATGCAACGATCGATACAGGTTGCGAACGAACGGATAAAATGAATGGGCCAGAGGATTATTGGGCTTTATACATACGGATGTACATGGCCCGATAAGCGCAAATTCTAGAGGAAATTTTCAGTACTTCATTACCTTTACTGATATTTTCAGAAGGTACGGTTATGTCTTATTAATAAGACATAAATCAGAATCTTTGAAAAGTTCAAAGAGTTCCAAAATGAAATACAAAATCAATTTGGCAAAGGTATTAAACCTCTACGATGAGATCATGGAGGTGAATACTTAGGTCAAGAATTTAGTGATCATCTGAGAGATTGTGAAAGTGTTTCACAATTCACTCCTCCTGTATCGGACTTTATTAGATATGGTTCGATCAATGATGAGTCACTTAGATCTTCCATTATCTTTCTAAGAATACGCTCTAGGAACGTCTGAGTTTACATTAAATAGTGTTCCATTAAAATCAGTTACAAAGATACCACATGAGATGTGGAATGTAAATGTTTATGATTTATCCATCTTGGAGATTTGGAGTTGTGAGGCTTATGTAAAACGTTTAATCTCTGATAAGCTCACACCCAAATCTGATAAGTGCTACTTCAATGGTTGTCCTAACAAAACCAAGGCATGTTACTTTTACAACCAGTTCGAGAACAAATTGTTTGTTGCTCGGAACTATGTTTTCTTGAGAAAGACTTTCTTTCCAAGAAGAACAGTGGGAGTAAAAGTACAACTCGAAGAAATTCGAAAATCACAGGAGACTGCTCAACCTGATGAGGAAGAGCAGCAGTTGGATCTACAAAGAGTTGTAGAACCTGCACCTGTGGTGCCTAGAGTTTATAAAGGATCTGGTGAATGTATATTCGATATACATTTAAATGGCGAGTTTCTGAAGAAGTGTCGATCGACACAAAAGTTGCATCGATCGACACAGATCGCGAACCAAATATTGATTTTGGTTTATGACTTAATTAACTACGGTTTAAATCTTGGTTAATTAGGTCGTGGTAAAAGTATACATATGGGATATGTGTGCGCGACTTTTACAGAAAACTGAAGCTCACAGATCCGAAAGGATCCGTCACGAACCCGAGAAATATGGATTTCTCGTAACCAATTGCCGTGATCTACTGATCATTGAAAGTGACGGGCCTGCGAATTTTGAGGAAGCAATGATGGGCCTTGACTCCGAAAATGGCTGAAAGCCGCTGAATCCGAAAATGGTTATATTCAGATATACAAAGCTAGGTTGGTGGCAAAAGGTTTCAAGTAAATTCATGGTATTGACTATGAAGAAACCTATTCCCAGACACCATGCTTATGTCCATTCGGATTCTCCTAGCAACCGCCACTCATAATGGTTATGAGATCTGGCAGATGGATGTGAAAACAGTTTTCCTTAATGGAATTCTGGAAAAGAATGTGTACATGACATAATCTAAAGTTTTCATTGATCCTAATGAAGCTAGGAAGATATGCAAGCTTCATCGATCCATTTATGGATTGAAGCAAGCAACTCGGAGTTGGAATCTTCGTTTTGATGAAGAAATCAAAAGGTTTGATTTCATCAGAAATGAAGAAGAACCGAATGTTTACAAGATGACTAGTGGGAGCGCAGTTGCATTTCTGGTATTGTATGTTGATAACATACCACTTCTCGGAAATGAAGTTCCATTGTTTCAGTCTGTTAAGACTTGATTCGAAAGTTGTTTTTCGATAAAATTATGGGAGAAACCGTATACATCCTTGGAATAAGAATCTATAGAGATAGATTGGATAAGCTAATTGGATTGTGTCAAGATACTTATAGTGATAAGGCCTTGCACATGTCCAATATGCAGGATTCCAAGAAGGGCTTCGTGCAAATGACTCTTGGTATTACTCTTAGCAAGACGCAGTGTCTTTCGACACACGCTGAGCAAGAGCGAATAAGGGTCAGACTACTGCTAAAGGCATTAGATGTCTTAAGATGTGATCTTAATTTTAGTGGGAGTCATTGTTATTAATTTTAGTTATGATATGATGTTCGTATAAACATAATTTGATTATGTTATTGAAATCTGACATCTGTATTATTTAATAATGGTTATTAAATAATAGTCCCAAAGTAATTTATGACATTTTATAGGTCATCAAGTATGTGACTTGATCATGAAACCCTATAGATAATAAATGACATAAATTATGTTGGTCCCTGGTCGAGGTTGTTAAAGTGGGACATTAACAACCGCGTGAGACTAGCATGTGATGTGACTGATGACTAAGTTTCATGGAGTCATTAATAAGAGTATTAAAGTCAATCACATAGATATGTGTTGGAGAACACAGGATCGGACATGACCCACTGATGAGAACTCTACGGGATAGTTATATAAGTGTCATGAGAGTTTTCATTACGACTATAGAGTATAGTCCTTAGACCTGAGTTCATCATGTTTTCTTGCATGTGAATTGGTCCGCTTTAACCTTGTCAAACGTCAGCCGTAACTGGTGACTATAAAGGCATTGATTGGGCGTATCATGAAGCGTGTGAAGAGACAGGGATGGAACAATATGGGATTTGTCCCTCCTATATAACAGGAGATAAATATCTCAGGGCCCATCGAAGATTTGATACTGAGAAATGTGTGGCCACACTCAAACGAGGTGATTGTCAGTCGTTTGTCTTGTCAGTATAAATCGGAGTTCGATGAACATGATCTTGGCTCAATAAGGATGACACAGTTCTTGCCTTATGCTAGATCGAGATATAGTGACGAAGGGATTATGGGAATAGATGATTCCAGTACAAGTGGGAGATTGTTGGGAATGTCCTGAAATCTATTGTACTTGCTCTAAGTGATAGTTGTATTGTCGAGATGAGACAATCATATAATACTAGGTAGTCATAATGCTTTGCTAGAAGCCACTTATGATCAATGAGTTTAGAACTCATTGCTAGTGTTATATGATCCTACAGGGTCACACACCTAAGCAAACTGGACGTTAAAGACGAGGTTGATCATTAATGTAATGATCTAGTGAATGCATATTTGATATGCATTCGACATCAATGTTCTGGGACTGCATCGATCGATGCATATAGTGCAACGATCGATGCACTCGCGGATTAATCAGATTAATTCGGTTAATCGTTGGTTAATTCCGTCATGGTTTAAGTCGACATATATAAGATATATGGTCGACCTAAACTGATGACTAACCTAATTCACAGCCACCAGAACACAGATAGAAACCTCTCTGGAGATTAGATCTCTATAGGCACTAGCATCCCTGCTGTTTAGTTTGTGTGCGTGTGGATACCAGTAGAGGCGCAGCATTTGAGGCGCTCTAGATCTCGATTATCTGCCAAATCTTCCGCTGCTATTCACCAGGTAATTCTGAGATCCCAATGATTCAATTACATGAACCCTAGATCCTAGGCTTGGAATTCAGACCAGGATTGCCTAATTGGATTAGGATCTGCTAGAAATTCCTTCATATCTCTCTCTCTCTTGCCTCACCCACGACCACATGCTCTCCCTTCTCTCTAGAATCATCCAGAAAAACCCAGAAAACCCTTTGAATCTTCAAAGAAACTCAAGAACATTCAAAGTGTTCTTGAGTGTTCTTCATACCTTCTTCCACCAAAAACACCATAACTCTTTCATTATAAACCCAAATCAACTTCTGCAAAGTGCTATAGCTTCCTCTCTCCCTCCTCTACAACCGCCATCCAGACAGTCATGACCGCCGTCGCCGGAGCTGGCCGGAAATTGGCCGGAAAGAATCCGCGGATTAGGGTTTGGTGGATATCTCTCTTCCTTCACCAGATCTGAATGTTTTGAAGCCATGGGTGGCTAGATCTCTTCTTTGCGGTCAGTTTGATAGGTGGATCGTCTTCTGAGTCACCGGAAAAAGGGGTGAACCGGCCGGTCAACGCCGGACCACCGTCGGTCAACGCCGGAGAAGTCGCCGGAGCCGGTCACCGGAGAAGCTCAACCGCCGCCAATCTTCAGCCGGTTCTTCAAGGAGTGTGATGGGATGGTTTGATTCAAGATTTGGGTCGGTTTAGGGCTGGTTTAGCCTTGGTCAACGGTTAGGTCAAACCGGTCAATGTTTGACCAAACCGGTTTAACCTAACCGGTTCTAATTAGACCGGTTCAGATGGTTCAGTGGTTCAACCGGGTTGGTTTGGGTGGTCAACCGGTTCAGTCAAAGTCAACGGTCAACCCTTGTTCAACGGTCAAAGTCAACGGTCAACGCCGGTCAACGACGTGGTCAACGCCGGTCAACGCGTTGACTCCGGCCATTCCTAGCTTTCGGTTCATGTCAGGGTGTTCGGGAAGCCTCGGGGTTCGTGTTCGTACGTGCGGGAAGTTCGGGTTTCAGTTCGGAGGTCTCGGGATTCATACCGCGTCAGACCGTCATTCTGCGCCTATCTCACTGTGAGTCGGCTCACAAACCCTTAGTTACATATAGACCGAGAATTACTAAACCGTAGTGTTAGGTTGCATACCCGTTAATTAAAGTGAATATTAATTAATAAATAATTGGACGTTAATGATAAACCGGTTAGGATCAGATGAGCATGTTAGGGTTTAACGAATTAAAAAGGTTAATCAATTGTGTGCCGCTAGGTTGTTAGTAATGATTGGGTGATGCATTCATATAGACCGTTGTTTAGGACCGTATATGCATCTATATATGTACAAGAACGATAATTAATGAATCTATGTACGGGAATTAAGACGACACTAAAATACGAGTTAAACCTAAACAAACTTATAGAATATTGTATCGGGATCGGGGTTTAGGTTTAATAGCGGGTTTAGGTAATGGATCAAATTAAGTTAATAATGAGACGTCGGGGAGTTAGTAAGTTTACTAACTCTAAACCGACGGATCGGGGAGTTAATGAATGATGATTAGGTTTGGTTAAGAAATAAGAAGTGTGATGGTTGGTGAACCGTCTACGGGTTAACAAGCGGTTAACCCAAGGTAGCGGGCGTGAAATGGATTAAAAGACTTAGAAACCCTAATAAGCCTGCTTGTGATATGTTTGTGTGTTTGATTGAGATTGTGTGATTGATTGTGACTGTGTGATTGATTGTGATTGCGCGATTGTATTGCTGTTGTTGTGAGCTTTGTGTGCAGGCTTGTTAGACTACTCGGTGTTGGGCCGAGCAGTTATTGCGGACACTTACTCCGGTCACGGGACCGGGTAAGTTAGTGGTGCTGACTAGGTATCTTACCTAATCAGAGCGGTGGTAGTGTAGAGGCTTGCGGAATGGTTGGGGATTTATTATTGATATTGATTGCGTGATCTGTGCTAGCGTCCCAGCGAGTCTGCGTGTTTATATTTCTGCACTAGGACTCTAGGGTGCGTTATTTTCCGCAAGCCTAGGTTTTGTTTACGTGCTGGTTGATATATCATGGTTTTTACCCATTTTATGCCATGATATAGATGTCTTTTTAGTGTCTTTTGTGTTCTTTTTAGTATGTTTTCAGGTTTAGACACATCTGGAGCCTAATTGGACGTTTTGGGAGCATTTGGAGCAATTCTGCACTATTTAGAGACTTCACAGAGTTCACTGGCTGCATTTTCGCAGTGCAACGATCGTTGCAGTCTGTGCAACTGTCGTTGCAGTTCTGCGCCCAAAAATCTGCATTTTGGAGAAATTACAGTTTTTGCCCAGAAACTTCCCAGACTTGCAAAAAGGCCCCCAGCCGACTTTAGACCATTATATAAGAGTTTTTAAGCCATTGTTTAGGCAACGCTTTCATTAAGTCTTATTTTATTTTCAGAGAGCCTTAGATTATTGAGACACAGAAACTTGATAGGTGTAGTTTTAACCCTATTCTAACTGCAAGTGCACAGTGATGTAGTTGTAGTACTTAGGGTATCGAATCCACAGGGACTCCGGTCAACGATAGATTAAAAACTATTAAGATTAAACTAGGGGAAAGCAATGAGAAACTAAAGCAAGCAGAAAAGTAAATCAGTAGCAAGAGTGGTTTGTGAGCAAGGAGGCGAAGCGTTAGGTTTCAGGAGTTCTCAGGAAATCAGGAACGCAAGCAATCAATCTATCTAGATCTAATCAATAACTGTTCTAGAACTCAAACACTGATATAGAATTAACCAAATTCCTTTGCGATAATTCTGTAAGTCTAAGTGCAGCAAACCAAACTTTCGTTTGCGAGAACTAACAGATTAAACCAGCTTTAATTCCAAGTTTGATATGTTCACAATTATCCTAAACCAAACTTCCGTTTGCGCAAAGTTTAATTGCTTATCTAAGTTCTTTCTAGTTAAATTAACCAACTTCCGCTGAATTAATCAACCTAATATCATAACTCTGATTAGCTACTTCAGATTAAGCATTAAGAACAACTTAGATAAAGAACTAGCAGATATAAATCTCTACAGATTAATTAAACTATAATTCTCTGAAATCCCTAATGAGAATCCTTCAACCTAACAGGTAAACTACTCAGACATGTTCATCGAAACAGAAAACATCTTGAATAGAAAACCAAATATCATAAAACAGAATAATCAACAGGGGTTCGAAATCCTCTCTCTTTCGAGAGCAAGATCAGCCCCTAAGGCTCTCTGAAAATAAAATAAGACTTAATGAAAGCGTAGCCTAAACAATGGCTTAAAAACCCTTATATAATAGCTAAAACACGTTTTGGGCTTCTGTGTAAATATCTGGGCTTTTCTGCAAAATCAGCATTCTTTATTAAATCGGCGAGTCTGGCCCATTCGCATATGCAACGATCGATGCAGGTGTGCAACGATCGACGCAGTCTTCAAAACTGGACAGTGAACTCTGTCTCTCGGACCAAATCTCCAAAATACACCAAACAGCTCCAAAATCTCCACTTCTGCTCCAAATGTGTCTAGACCTGTAAACATACTAAAAAGACTCCAAAACATAACATAAGACTCGATAAATAAGGCATATACCATGGTTAAAACCGGTAAAATCCATGGTATATCAACTCCCCCACACTTAGCTCTTGCTTGTCCTCAAGCAAGACAAAGAACTAAATGTAGTCAAGAGGTTTGAAAACTCTTCAGAAACTCATTTTGTCATAGAAGCTTACAATACTCAGATTCCCCTTAGTAAACCACTGAAAGAATCAATCACAGGATATCAAGACCAACATGTACTTCCCCCACACTTAGCAACTGTCCCAGGTAAACTCCACAATCATATTCAAGCATTCAAATTCTCCCTACTGACTTCTGCAAATATTTAAGTGCGGTCTCACCTAAGGAGTATCGATCTAAAGGCACATGGATTCTTACCTAGTCAGCTCTAGACCACCATACTATCTTTCTCTAGTCCCTTTCTTCTCTTTCCCTTCTTTAACAACTGATTTTTCCCACATTGGGTATCATTTTATTTTTTTTTTATCAGTGTTCTTCCCGTTATGGGGTGTACTTTGGACACATTCCATGGATCACATGAGAGAAAATAGTGTTTGCTACCATTCTCATGACCACTTCGGAGTTACTAACTCATCCTCAGTTTATTATCTTTTTTTTTTTTTTTTTTTTTTACTTTATAGAAGGGGAGAAGGGGAATAAATAGGACAGGTTTACAGGCTGTGTCAGAACTAACAGGGAATCCGACATAAAGTATACCAAGCCCTTAGGTGAGAAAATCTAAGTCAGTATTAGGGGTGAAGTCAGTAAAGGTTCCTCTGGTACCTGAAGTGATATGGGTGTTCCCAGTAGGTTGATCTGTGATGGGGTTTTCTAATAGTCAGAGATAGATCCTGCAACTTTATCCCAATGGTTACTTAAGTTCCTGCAAGTCTTGTAAATCTCCTCAGAAAATCATAGTTTCTTACTTAAACAATTTTGACTCAATGAAACAAAAATTTTGAAAAACAGACTGACTAGACTGACTCTTAAGAAAACAGAAAGATATAAGTCAGTAGCACCTCCCCCACACTTAAAACACACTGTCCTCAGTAGTGTCAAGCGAAGGATTGGTAAAAAGAAAGAAAAATTATTAATGGATGTTTTAGTTCTGTCGGGTTTTACCTCTGTCGCTCTGCATCGATCGTTGCACTAAGTGCATCGACCGTTGCTTGGCGATTTTTCGTTGAGTGTCGATCGTTGCTCAAAGCAGCAACGATCGTTGCAATGCGCATATCGGATCAGTCAGCAAGTTAGCAGGTTAGTCCGTCGGTTTATGTCAATTTTCAATCCTGCAAGCTGAAAACACTAGAAACAGAGTAAAATCGAAACAACAAATATGTCTGATCAAGCATAACCATCCAAACATAGCAAATCCTAAAAATAAATGGAAAACAAAAGTGCAAGAAAAGATAAAAAAACCAGAATACAGAACCGAAAGTCTGAACATGGGGATCACTCTCACTCGCTCTCATCATCTATCCCACCATACCGTGCATCGTCATCGGCTGCCTCAGCTGCGGGATCAGTATCAGTCGGGGAAGGAGGAGTCGGGGATCGATGTCTGCGTCGAGAAACGTGTACGGGCTGATGGACCTGTGGTGGCCTCCTGGAGCTGCAAGTGCGCATGAAGTTCCAAACAACTCGAAACATGCCATCGGATCTCTCTCTCCACTCGGCATCAGAATATGCACCGTAAGGCATCGTAGGCTCTGGAAAAGGACCTATATCGTCAACTGGGGCGGGCGCAGGCGCAGAGGAGGACGAAGCTCTCGCAGAAGGCTCTCCCAGCGGATGAGCCATAGTAGGTACTGCACATCGATCTCTAGCGGAAGGGTGGAAGCTCAAATCATCAATGGTATCGATCCGAGTGTACCTGGCAGCAGGAAGATCGATGCCATACTGTGTATCCTCAGGGTCGTAGTACACCCACACTCGCCCCTCCTTCAGCCACGTAGCACTTTGCAAGTGACTGAGATCCAAGAACTCGCGCTCAGTAACGCACTCTATACCCCCCATAGGGATCCTGCAGTGTCTGAAAATAGGAGTGAGAAGACTCCCTACTGTCTCCTTGCGCGCGCCTTCATAAGGCTTCTTCTGCAGCTCGCAAAGGTGATGGGCAAATACAGCTCCTAGGTTTACCTTCTCAGCCGGGTTCCTCACATCAGTACCCCTGAACTGCTCCCTCAGCCCTCTGAATAAAATCTCCATCTCGGTCTTGCGCATCTTGTTCGCCTCATGCTTGCACAATAAAGTGCGTCCCAAGATACGCAAGACATATCTGAGAACCGGATGCCTAACCTGAATCACTGGTGTAAGCCGTGAGTGATATCGTCCACCTCCAATGTACTCCCAGAAATCACGAGCCTCTGGTGGTTCCCACGGAAGGGATAAATCGGTGCGTGGCTGCGTGGTGCTGAACCCGTAGATCTTACAGATATCGAGAAGGGGCACTCGATACCTTGCTCCGAGACACATGAAAGTGAAGGTGCCTCCTTGGGCATTCCTGCTCTCTGGGTTTGGGTATACAACCCTGCACGTGGCAAGCAACTGCCTCACAAGCTCTGGGTACAAATCGTAAGGCTGCATTGGCATTGTCCCCAGACCAATACCTCTGCACAGCTCCATCACCTTCTTGTCCATTCCGAGACTCTTGCAGGTTGAGTAATCAGCGAACTTTGTTGGCGCTATCTCCATACCACACCAACCATTATACAGCAAGGTATCGTATTCATCCCAGTACTCGTGTAGCGGCCTCTCTGTGAAGTCAACTGATTTTAGTATCCCCTTAATAGAACCGCTCCAGATGCGATCAGACTCAATCAAAACTTTCTCTGGCCTTGGCCATGGCTGTCCTATGGTCGCATGAACCAAAGTATACGGCTGTGGAGGATCTGATTCCCTGTGTAACCATTCCGGTGGCGGAATGTATTGTCGTGAGGCGCTTGCAGCTTGTGCTCGTTTCTTGCGGGGTTGATTCCGGGTTGCCATCTGCAAAACAGAAAATTTGAACAAATTAGTCTCGGCGACTCTCTGTTGAATCGTCGTGCAACGACCGTTGCACTAAGGTAGCGATCGTTGCAGGGCGATTCCGTGTAATCGAACATTTCCCCAGAATCGTCGAGTAACGACCGTTGCATCAAAGGCAGCGATCGTTGCAGGGCGATTCTGGCCGCAATCAACAGTCAACAAATTTCGTTCCAAATCATGCAATCAATCACACAGTCGGCAACAATATATCATCTAGCAACCTAAATCATACCTATTTGGGCATGCATTGATCAATTTCGGCTCAAAAATCTAACAATCTAGAACCCCTAAAACCCCAATCCGAAAGCTTGAAAATTGAAGAACATTACCTTGATTTCTTGAGATATGGCTAAAGGAAATGGATTGGTCGGTTAAAAACGAGTGAAATAGAACTTGAAAACGGGAAATTTGATGGAGAAATGGTGTTTTTCGGGTAGAGGCTCGGAGTGTCGACCAAAGGAGTTTTTGAGAAGAAAAAGAGAAAATAGGGTTTTAAGGTAACTTACCTGGTCGTGGCTGCAACGATCGTTGCAGGGCAGCAACGATCGATGCTGGTTGAATCTAATCGATTCCGGTTTAGCGACATGTACCTTAATTTTCGATTAAGACCAATTGCAACGACCGTTGCACATGTGAGCAACGATCGTTACTCCTCTCCAGACTTGGTTCTGTATCTGAAAAACTTAGTAAAAACAAATAAAAACGTGAAATCCTAAGAAAAACACTAAAAATGAAAAAGAAAAATAGTTAAACCTAACAGTGGGTTGCCTCCCACTCAGCGCTTGTTTTAAGTCATTAGCTTGACTTTTGGAAAGGGGTCAGACTCATGGAGGTTTCAACAGAGACTTTGAGTGTCTCTGTGAATGCCTTACCATCCATGGTGGTGTGTAAGCAGTAGCAGCATGATGTCGTCCAAGGAACGTCGGGAGGAATGTAGGGTGAGATTGACACTTGGGTGTTTTAACGCTCTTTCCTTTATTCAAAACAGTGGAGTCAGGAGGCTTAAACTTAGAGGTTTTATGCTTTACCTTTGGCAAAGATTTGATGTTCGGGGCCTTTTGTTTATGAGTAGCTTTAGGTCTTGATGATGCTAGAATAGGCTCTTGTGGAACCACCATCTTCTTGTCAACCACCGATGTGCGCTGAGCCATATTTGTAGATTTAACGGGAGCTTTTGGGAATGGCAACGGAGGTTTGTAGGTTCCTTCCTTAGCAGGTTCTCGAGATTTGGGTGAAACTGGTTCCTTTCGGGATGCAACGATCGGTGCGTGTGATGCAACGATCGGTGTTGTCGTCTCAACTCGGGTTTCAACTGTAGTCTCGGGTTTATCTGTTTCTTGGTCCATTCCAGCCGTCTCGGACTCAAATTTCTCTTCTTGGCTCGGTCCTGTTTCAATCTGGACTATCCAAGTCAAAAGATCCATGTCAATCTCTGCTGAGTCAGGTGCATCGAAGCTTTCGAGCTCTGGTAATTCAACATCAAATCCCCCTCTGTCTTCCACAAATCCCACAGCTTTAACTGCTAGACATGATCCATGATCCATTTGTGTGTGATCCTGAGTGAGGATGTTGTTGTCAGGAGCTTCATGAGAATCCTTTGTTGGGGTAGAACTTGGAATTTGATCCATCTGTGTGTCCAGCTGCTTTATACGAGTGCTCAAGGATTCAAATTTCTCATTCAAATTAGTGTACAGGTTCTCTAGCTTCGAGCTGAAAGAAGTTGAGTTCTGCTGTTGCCTTTCAATTGTTTGCTCTAACATCATCTCCAGTTTGCTCCTTTGTGTAGGAGATGCCAGATTAGAAGTATAATTGTGGTCTCCTGATCCCAGAGCGTGCCTAGAACCCTGCCTTTGCTGATGTTCCAAGGTATGTCTGTAAGAGTCGGCTCCAGCCATGTAGCGTACCTCTGCAAACTTATCAGTGTTTGCCTCTGCTCGGAACTGTCTCTCCCTAAGTAAGATGTTGTGGATGTCATCTATCTTATGTTGCATTTCAGCTACTTGCCCAACCAATACATGGTAATCTGGTAAGATGGGGTTTCCTTCCCTATCTATTTTCTGACCTTTTGCGTTGCATATGTGACCCTCTTGGTCTCGTAAAACGCCGTTTTCACCTTGAATCAAAATCAAAGGTTCCATGGCGCGGAACCTACCGAACGTCTCAGATCTCAGCATCGCTGTCTTCGCCTAGTGTCGATCGTTGCAAGGCGAGCAACGATCGATGCAGTGCGATTTCCTGAAATCCCAAAAATCAAAAACGTGAGTAAACAAGAAAATTAAAAAGAATGCTTAGTCTAAATCCTAGTACTAAATCTATCGGTGAACTCAAAGAGTCCCCGGCAACGGCGCCAAAAACTTGATAGGTGTAGTTTTAACCCTATTCTAACTGCAAGTGCACAGTGATGTAGTTGTAGTACTTAGGGTATCGAATCCACAGGGACTCCGGTCAACGATAGATTAAAAACTATTAAGATTAAACTAGGGGAAAGCAATGAGAAACTAAAGCAAGCAGAAAAGTAAATCAGTAGCAAGAGTGGTTTGTGAGCAAGGAGGCGAAGCGTTAGGTTTCAGGAGTTCTCAGGAAATCAGGAACGCAAGCAATCAATCTATCTAGATCTAATCAATAACTGTTCTAGAACTCAAACACTGATATAGAATTAACCAAATTCCTTTGCGATAATTCTGTAAGTCTAAGTGCAGCAAACCAAACTTTCGTTTGCGAGAACTAACAGATTAAACCAGCTTTAATTCCAAGTTTGATATGTTCACAATTATCCTAAACCAAACTTCCGTTTGCGCAAAGTTTAATTGCTTATCTAAGTTCTTTCTAGTTAAATTAACCAACTTCCGCTGAATTAATCAACCTAATATCATAACTCTGGTTAGCTACTTCAGATTAAGCATTAAGAACAACTTAGATAAAGAACTAGCAGATATAAATCTCTACAGATTAATTAAACTATAATTCTCTGAAATCCCTAATGAGAATCCTTCAACCTAACAGGTAAACTACTCAGACATGTTCATCGAAACAGAAAACATCTTGAATAGAAAACCAAATATCATAAAACAGAATAATCAACAGGGGTTCGAAATCCTCTCTCTTTCGAGAGCAAGATCAGCCCCTAAGGCTCTCTGAAAATAAAATAAGACTTAATGAAAGCGTAGCCTAAACAATGGCTTAAAAACCCTTATATAATAGCTAAAACACGTTTTGGGCTTCTGTGTAAATATCTGGGCTTTTCTGCAAAATCAGCATTCTTTATTAAATCGGCGAGTCTGGCCCATTCGCATATGCAACGATCGATGCAGGTGTGCAACGATCGACGCAGTCTTCAAAACTGGACAGTGAACTCTGTCTCTCGGACCAAATCTCCAAAATACACCAAACAGCTCCAAAATCTCCACTTCTGCTCCAAATGTGTCTAGACCTGTAAACATACTAAAAAGACTCCAAAACATAACATAAGACTCGATAAATAAGGCATATACCATGGTTAAAACCGGTAAAATCCATGGTATATCAACTTGATAGGTCAAGAATTAATCCCTATACTAAACTGCAAGTGTACAGCAATGTCAAAGTAGTATATAGGGTTATCGAATCCACAGGGACACTTGGTCTCAAGAGAATCAAACTGTAGGGAATGAATACTAGAAATAAGCAATGTGATTGTATTGAAAACAGTGCAAGAAAGTAAATCAGTAGCAGAGATTATTGGTTGTGAAAGCAAGTAATTAAAAGCGTCAAACCTAGGGTATTCTCAGGAAATCAGACTAGCAGACAGTTCATTCAGCAAGGATCTAATTAAGCACAGTTCTAGAACTCAAAACACAGATATAGAATTAACCAAATTCCTTTGCGATAATTCTCTAAGTCTAAGTGCAGCAAACCAAACTTCCGTTTGCGAGAACTAACAGATTAAACTAGCAATAAGTCCAAGTTTGATATGTTCACAATTATCCTAAACCAAACTTTCGTTTGCGCAAAGTTTAATTGCCCAATTTAATTAGTTCTGGTTCCTAAACCCCACTTCCGTGACGTATTTAGCAACCTAAGATCTAGATTCTAATTGATCAGGTTAGAACTAGCTTTAAGCACAATTAAATTGAAGAACAGATATAGTTTGAATCCTTAACTGAAATTGAACAAGTCTAGCAAGTCATGAAATCCTATGTGAGAAACCCTAAGTCTAACTAGGAATCTACTCAGACATAGATAATGAAAACATGATCATATGATAAGTAAATTGCATAAAAGAATAAGAGTAAAAGGGGTTCGAAATCTTCTCCAAATACAGATGATGAATTAGGTTCAGATCAGCCCCCAAAAGCTCTAAAAATCCTCTGCTCTTAATTATCAAAGTATCTCTCATAAAAACTCTAAAAACTCTATTATATAGGCATAATCTCGGATGGGGCTTCTGTGTAAATACTGGAACTATCTTGGGCTTCTTTGTAAATCTTCAATACTTGTCAAACCGACGTGTACGGCCCATCTCGCGACTGCATCGATCGATGCTTTGAGTGCAACGATCGATGCATGATCAATTATACGAACAGTGAGTTAAGCTCTCGGCCAAAACGTCCCAAAAATCCCAAAATGCTCCAAATATCTCCAATTAGCTCCAATCCTGATTTAACCTGTAAAAGACTCTAAACAAAGACAAAAGACACTAAAACACATCTATATCATGGTCTAAAATGGGTAAAAACCATGATATATCAACTCCCCCACACTTAGCCTTTGCTTGCCCTCAAGCAAAACATAGAACTAAAACATGGTGAAGAGGTTTGAAAACTCTTCAGAAACTCATTTCATCTTAGAAGCTACAATACTCAGATTCCCCTTAGTAAACCACTGAAAGAATCAATCACAGGATATCAAGACCAACATGTACTTCCCCCACACTTAGCAACTGTCCTAGGTAAACTCCACAATCACATTCAAGCATTCAAATTCTCCCTACTGACTTCTGCAAGTATTTAAGTGCGGTCTCACCTAAGGAGTATCGATCTAAAGGCACATGGATTCTTACCTTGCCAGCTCTAGACCACCATACTATCTTTCTCTAGTCCCTTTCTTCTCTTTCCCTTCTTTAACAACTGATTTTTCCCCACTGGGTATCATTTTATTTTTTTTATCAGTGTTCTTCCCGTTATGGGGTGTACTTTGGACACATTCCATGGATCACATGAGAGATAATAGTGTTTGCTACTATTCCCATGACCACTTCGGAGTTACTAACTCATCCTCAGTTTATTATCTTTTTTTTTTTTTTTTACTTTATAGAAGGGGAGAAGGGGACTAAATAGGACAGGTTTACAGGCTGTGTCAGAACTAACAGGGAATCCGACATAAAGTATACCAAGCCCTTAGGTGAGAAAATCTAAGTCAGTATTAGGGGTGAAGTCAGTAAAGGATCCTCTGGTACCTGAAGTGATATGGGTGTTCCCAGTAGGTTGATCCGTGTCTGGGTTTTCTAATAGTCAGAGATAGATCCTGCAACTTCATCCCAATGGTTACTTAAGTTCCTGCAAGTTTTGTAAATCTCCTCAGAAAATCATAGTTTCTTACTTAAACAGTTTTGACTCAATAAAACAAAAAAATTTTGAAATACGGACTGACTCTTAAGAAAACAGAAAGATAAACGTCAGTAGCACCTCCCCCACACTTAAGACACACTGTCCCCAGTAGTGTCCAGCGAAGGATCGGTAAAAAGAAAATAAAAATTGAAAAGGTGAAATTATGTCTGTCGGGTTACCTCTGTCGCACGAGCAACGACCGGTGCATTAGATGCATCGACCGTTACTTGGCGACTTTCGTGTATGGTCGATCGTTGCTCAGGACCGCAACGATCGCTGCAATGCGATTCCTTTCGTATTGTGACGATCGATGCAGAAATGCATCGATCGCTGCACTGCGATTTAATTCGAGACCTGCAAACATGACTGCACCAGAAACAAAAACAAACGTAAAATCCTAACAAAAACACCAAAAATTAAAAAAGAAAAACACCAGTACCTAATGGTGGGTTGCCTCCCACCCAGCGCTTGTTTAAGGTCAATAGCTTGACCGGACGCGCAAGATCTTTCAAGTGCCAGAAGATCCTGACAGAGACTTTTCCTGTCTCTGTTCAAGTCTCCTCATCCATGGCGGAGAATAGGCTGCTGCAGAATGCTTCAGTCCAAGAAAAGATGGAGTAAAATGCGCTCCAGGATCTATTATCACAGTCTCATTCAGCTGCTCATCATCTGCTTCCAAGATCTTGAAAGTCTGTCCATCTATCAGTGGCTTCCGCAGCTTCTCCATCTCATATCGCAGTGTCTCATCTCCCAGGTGGAGGTCTATTAGACTCTGTCTAACATCAATCACAGCTCCTGCTGTGGCCAAAAATGGTCTCCCAAGCAATAAAGCTTCATCCGGATCGCAGGCATATTTCAGCACAAGGAAGTCCGTTGGAACTAAGTAGTTTCCAACTCTTACCGGAATATCCATAAGGAGTCCTTCAGGAACTCGCATGGACTGATCAGCTAGGATAAGACGTGTCCTAGTAGGAGCAAAATCCAACATACCCAGCTTCTCTGCCACAGAGTAAGGCATTATGCTCCCAGCAGCTCCTAAATCACACAGAGAACGCCTAAAACTATCTTCAAAGATAGAACAATCAAGTACAAAGACTCCAGGATCAGGCAGTTTCTTTGGGACCTTAGTTAACAGAACATCACTAATATGCTGAGGAACTACTATCACCCATTCTCTCAGCTCTTCATCTAATGGCAACATCTTGTTCAAATATTTCTGAACACATGGATGATAAGGTGGATCATCAGATGATGGAATTTCTTCCAAGTCTTCACCACTCTTTTCTAGCCTTTTCAGCTCTTCAATCTCTTGTTTAATCACTTCAGACACCTTGGGACAGTGCCAAATAGCTCGTGCATAAACATCCTCTGGAGTGATTTCAGACGTATCAGGGAATAGGCGGGCTAGTTCTGCATCAATCTCATTTTCATCCCACGGATTCTCTGCTTGTTCACGACCTGCATCGATCGATGCCAGATGTGTATCGATCGTTGCATCGCGATCATCATAACTTCCACCCGAGAGTTTTTCACAGAAATCCGAAAATTCTTCCTCAGTCACCAACTCAGCTGTACTTAGCTCAAATTTCTCCCCTAGATAAGATCCATCATTAATCAGTATAGACCAGGCCTTAATATGAGTGTCTGCAACTCCTTTCCCTTTCAGTGAGCTGGACATCTGATTCACCTGAGTGTCCAACTGCTTCATGTGAGTGCTCAATGTCTCAAACTTCCCATTGAGGTCCTGATAGACAGCGTCCAGCTTCTTGTTGTTGTCTACAGAAAGCTTGGTTTGACTTTCCATCAGTTGCTCCATCATAGCCTCCATTTTGCTCTCATGGGCTGTAGGTGCAGGAGGAGTCTGATAGGATGTAGATCCATAGGTTCTCTGAGTACCTTGTCCATAGGTCTTCTGAAAACCACCATTCTGTCCTCCATTTGAGAATCTGTTCCCCTGTTGATTGTTAAATCTATTACCTTGGAAACCGGAACCTCCTATGAAATTCACATCTTCTTCCTGAGTGTCCTCCTCAGTCTGAATCACCTCTACATCTTGGGCAAAGTGGACAGCTTTTTTACTTGTCAGGAGATTGTAAACTGTGTCCAATCTGGATCTTATGTTAGCTATATCAGAATTCTCTACGGTTCCACCAGATTTCTTCCTCCTTTCATCCATTGTTTTGCAACTATTGCTGCCAATCAGGTTCTCTATCAACCGTTTAGCTTGTGTAGGAGTTCTGGTGCTGAAATTAGCATCACTGGAATTATCCAAAGCAGTCTGATAAGGGAGATCTATTCCTCTGAAGAAAATACCAATCAGCTGTACTTCTGTGAATCCATGATGTGGACAATCACGCTGATACTGCTTAAATCTCATCCATGCGGTTGTCAAAGGCTCCACAGCTCCTTGGGAAAAAGTAAGTATGTCCTGTCTGGACTGATCTGAGCGCGCAGCGTCGTAGAAGTGGCGCAGGAACTCACTCTTTAAGGCTGCCCAAGTAGTATATTGACCAGGTGCCAGTTGTCTCAGCCATGCACTAGCGTCTCCAGCAAGACTGTGCGGAAATAGCTTAAGGAACAGATAGTCCGGGCATACTCCTTCATACTTCATGCCAGTGACTATGTCCTCAAACTTGTCAATGTGATCCATAGGCTGCTCTGATTGAAGACCATGAAAAGCAATCTGCCTCATCAGTTGGTAGTAGATAGTTTTTACCTCAAAATCATTCCTTTCAAAAGCAGGAAGCACTAGAGCTGCTCGGTTTGCATGAAACTCATCAGGTCTATTGTAATCAGCTAGTGTCCTCTCATGAACTACCATCTCTCTACCTTGAGCTCGATCTTGCGGTTGTTGCTCAGGTTCAGGGGGATCAGGGATGACATTCCCTTCAGCATCAACCCGATGCCCAGCAGCATTGTACGGGTTGTTATCTTGGTCCCTCAGGGTACCTTCAGCATCTGGTATCAAGATCAGACGTTCTCGAACCATTCTCTCTCTCTTTTCTCTTCTAATAGTCCTCTCTAGACGTCCAAGTTCTTCTAGGTTGAGATTAACTAAGCTCGAGTTCGGATTACTTCGAGTGTTCTGCGTTGGCATAAACTGTCTGTAATCGTCCAGCAACGATCGATGCTATCAGTGCAACGATCGATTCAATCTCAAATCGCTCAGCAACGATCGATGCAAGGGTGCAACGATCGACGCAAGGCGAAATTCGTACCTGCGACAGAGAGAAACAGAGAAAAGTCAATAAAATAAATAAAATAAAAAACGAAAAACAAAAACGAAAAACGAAAAATTTCTAGTAAAACCCTAAGTTCGGTCCTATCGAAGACTCTAAGAGTCCCCGGCAACGGCGCCAAAAACTTGATAGGTCAAGAATTAATCCCTATACTAAACTTAGTGTCGATCGTTGCATTCTCGAGCTTGCATCGATCGACGCTTCTCCTGCATCGATCGACACATACAGATTAAACTGAGGATGAGTTAGTAACTCCGAAGTGGTCATGGGAATGGTAGCAAACACTATTTTCTCTCATGTGATCCATGGAATGTGTCCAAAGTACACCCCATAACGGGAAGAACACTGATAAAAAAAATAAAATGATACCCAGTGGGGAAAAATCAGTTGTTAAAGAAGGGAAAGAGAAGAAAGGGACTAGAGAAAGATAGTATGGTGGTCTAGAGCTGATAAGGTAAGAATCCATGTGCCCTTTGATCGATACTCCTTAGGTGAGACCGCACTTAAATACTTGCAGAAGTCAGTAGGGAGAATTTGAATGCTTGAATGTGATTGTGGAGTTTACTTGGGACAGTTGCTAAGTGTGGGGGAAGTATATTGTGGTCTTGAGTTCTGTAGGGATGTTTTCAGTGGCTTACTAAGTGAATGTGATTGTGAAAGTTCCTAGGACGAAATGAGTTTCTGAGTTTTCAAACTTCTTTTCTTATGCTTTGGTTCTTTACTTGCTTGAGGACAAGCAAGAGCTAAGTGTGGGGGAGTTGATATATCATGGTTTTTACCCATTTTATGCCATGATATAGATGTCTTTTTAGTGTCTTTTGTGTTCTTTTTAGTATGTTTTCAGGTTTAGACACATCTGGAGCCTAATTGGACGTTTTGGGAGCATTTGGAGCAATTCTGCACTATTTAGAGACTTCACAGAGTTCACTGGCTGCATTTTCGCAGTGCAACGATCGTTGCAGTCTGTGCAACTGTCGTTGCAGTTCTGCGCCCAAAAATCTGCATTTTGGAGAAATTACAGTTTTTGCCCAGAAACTTCCCAGACTTGCAAAAAGGCCCCCAGCCGACTTTAGACCATTATATAAGAGTTTTTAAGCCATTGTTTAGGCAACGCTTTCATTAAGTCTTATTTTATTTTCAGAGAGCCTTAGGGGCTGATCTTGCTCTCGAAAGAGAGAGGATTTCGAACCCCTGTTGATTATTCTGTTTTATGATATTTGGTTTTCTATTCAAGATGTTTTCTGTTTCGATGAACATGTCTGAGTAGTTTACCTGTTAGGTTGAAGGATTCTCATTAGGGATTTCAGAGAATTATAGTTTAAATCAATCTGTAGAGATTTATATCTGCTAGTTCTTTATCTAAGTTGTTCTTAATGCTAAATCTGAAGTAGCTAATCAGAGTTATGATATTAGGTTGATTAATTCAGCGGAAGTTGGTTAATTTAACTAGAAAGAACTTAGATAAGCAATTAAACTTCTCGCAAACGGAAGTTTGGTTTAGGTTAATTGTGAACATATCAAACTTGGAATTAAAGCTGGTTTAATCTGTTAGTTCTCGCAAACGAAAGTTTGGTTTGCTGCACTTAGACTTAGAGAATTATCGCAAAGGAATTTGGTTAATTCTATATCAGTGTTTGAGTTCTAGAACAGTTATTGATTAGATCTAGATAGATTGATTGCTTGCGTTCCTGATTTCCTGAGAACTCCTGAAACCTAACGCTTCGCCTCCTTGCTCACAAACCACTCTTGCTACTGATTTACTTTTCTGCTTGCTTTAGTTTCTCATTGCTTTCCCCTAGTTTAATCTTAATAGTTTTTAATCTATCGTTGACCGGAGTCCCTGTGGATTCGATACCCTAAGTACTACAACTACATCACTGTGCACTTGCAGTTAGAATAGGGTTAAAACTCTGAGCCTATCAAGTTTTTGGCGCCGTTGCCGGGGACTCTTTTGAGTCCTCGATAGATTTGAACTTAGGGTTTAGACTAGGTTTTTCGTTTTTTATTTTTTGTTGCTAATTTTTTTTTTTTTTTTTTTGTTTCTGCGTTTCAGGTACGCCTGTAATCGCCTTGCATCGATCGACACCCCCTTAGTGTCGATCGTTGCATTCTCGAGCTTGCATCGATCGACGCTTCTCCTGCATCGATCGACACATATCATAAGGAAGATGTCTTGTTTCTTCAATCCAGGGATTGATAACTCGCAGATAACTTGGTTAAAGAGCAAAGTAGAGTCTCTGCATAGTCTTGTACTTGAAAAGTGTGGGCAAAAAGCTATCAACTGCATTGGAGGGAATAAATTCTACAGTCAGGAATCAGCTTTTCAGGGACCTTTCCAGCAACAGGGCAACGCCTTCTCGAGGAACTGTGGTGTTTCTTCTTACCAAGCACCGCCTGCACCTACAGCTCATGAGAGCAGAATAGAAATCATGATAGAGCAGTATCTTGAGAGGCAACAACAGATCAGTGTGTCACACCACTCAAAGATGGATGCATTGTATAAAGATCTGAATGAGAAGTTCGAATCTTTGAGCACACATATGGAGGAGCTGGATGCAGCAATAGAGAGGCGAAATGAAGCTAGGGAAGCTGAACAGCACAGATCCATCAAAGTTGTGACCTTAAGGGATGAGATTAAGTTGCTAGATGAAGAAGAGAGCATAATCTCGGATTTTCTGGATGAATATTGTCTGCCTGATACATGCATCGATCGACACCCCCTATGTGTCGGTCGACCCGCCGTTCTGACGGCAATTTCGAGTTCTTTCGAGAAACAGAATCGCCTTGCATCGATCGACACACATTATGCAACGATCGATGCAGAACGCACACATGTCCAGAAACCTGCAACAGTGCCAGAACGAGCTTACAAGCCCCGAGTGCCATATCCTAAGGTTCCTAAACCTTCCAGACAAGAGCTAGAAGTGGCTAACTGCATAAAAGTGATGGATAAGAAGGTGAATAAAACACCACCAGTTGAAACTTTGCGAGTTCATGCAAAGAAGATGATCTCCACTGACGGTCATCTGGAAGAAGAAGTTCAGATTGGTGGAACTACAGTATCTGATAGTGGAAAGAAGAAGAAGATGGCAGTTCCTCTTGAACCTGCTCTAACATCTTCAGTACCTGCAACTGCTCATAAGCAGAAAGCCCCAAACATCAGATCTACATCAAAGGTAAGGAACAAATCATCTAAGCTTAAACCTTCTAATCACATTGTTTTGAATGCAGGAAAACGCAGTAGACCGCCCAAGCTTCGCTCCCGCCCTGATTATGATTTCTCATTCCTTGGGAAGCCTCATGATCTGAATGCCTATACACCTCCTTGGATGAAGAGATATTCACAGAGACACTCAAAGTCTCTGTTGAAACCGCCTTGAATCAAATCTCTTCCAATAGTCAAGCTAATGACTAAAAACAAGCGCTGAGTGGGAGGCAACCCACTGTTAGGTTCGTTTTAGTTTTCATTTTCCGTTTTTATTTTTGGTGTTTTGATTTTCTATTTAAGTGTGTTCAGAGCCGAGAGAAACAGGAAAAATCGCATTGCATCGATCGACACACATTGTGCATCGATCGATGCGGTTGCGATTCACGGTTAAACGAATTGATTGCGGTTCAGACATCGGTTATCTACATAACCGCGAGCGATAATCGCCTTGCATCGATCGACACCCTTGGGCATCGATCGACGCAGGGCGACGACAGGTAAGTAATCTGCAACTTTTCGGTTTGTTCTTCAATTTGATTATTCTTTCACCGAGCTCATGCTTCGATTACACTGGGGACAGTGTAGTTTAAGTGTGGGGGAGGAAGCTACTGACGCACGCTTTTGTTTTCTTAGTTTTTCAAAATTTGTTTTATTGAGTCAAAATTTGTATGAAACTATGATTTTTCGAGGAAAATTTTCGCTTGAACAGGAACTAAGTGACCATTGGACAGACTTGCAGAGCCTCTATGACTGTTAGAAAACCCAGACACAGATCAGCCTACTGAGGACACCCACATCACTTCAGGTATCAGAGGATCCTTTTACTGACTTCAACCTTAATACTGACTTAGATTCTCTCACCTAAGGGCTTGGTATACTTTGTGTCGGATTCCCTGTTAGTTCTGACACAGCCTGTAAACCTGTCCTACTTAGTTCCCTTCTCCCCTTCTATAAAGTAAAAAAAAAAAAGATAATAAACTGAGGATGAGTTAGTAACTCCGAAGTGGTCATGGGAATGGTAGCAAACACTATTTTCTCTCATGTGATCCATGGAATGTGTCCAAAGTACACCCCATAACGGGAAGAACACTGATAAAAAAAATAAAATGATACCCAGTGGGGAAAAATCAGTTGTTAAAGAAGGGAAAGAGAAGAAAGGGACTAGAGAAAGATAGTATGGTGGTCTAGAGCTGATAAGGTAAGAATCCATGTGCCCTTTGATCGATACTCCTTAGGTGAGACCGCACTTAAATACTTGCAGAAGTCAGTAGGGAGAATTTGAATGCTTGAATGTGATTGTGGAGTTTACTTGGGACAGTTGCTAAGTGTGGGGGAAGTATATTGTGGTCTTGAGTTCTGTAGGGATGTTTTCAGTGGCTTACTAAGTGAATGTGATTGTGAAAGTTCCTAGGACGAAATGAGTTTCTGAGTTTTCAAACTTCTTTTCTTATGCTTTGGTTCTTTACTTGCTTGAGGACAAGCAAGAGCTAAGTGTGGGGGAGTTGATATATCATGGTTTTTACCCATTTTATGCCATGATATAGATGTCTTTTTAGTGTCTTTTGTGTTCTTTTTAGTATGTTTTCAGGTTTAGACACATCTGGAGCCTAATTGGACGTTTTGGGAGCATTTGGAGCAATTCTGCACTATTTAGAGACTTCACAGAGTTCACTGGCTGCATTTTCGCAGTGCAACGATCGTTGCAGTCTGTGCAACTGTCGTTGCAGTTCTGCGCCCAAAAATCTGCATTTTGGAGAAATTACAGTTTTTGCCCAGAAACTTCCCAGACTTGCAAAAAGGCCCCCAGCCGACTTTAGACCATTATATAAGAGTTTTTAAGCCATTGTTTAGGCAACGCTTTCATTAAGTCTTATTTTATTTTCAGAGAGCCTTAGGGGCTGATCTTGCTCTCGAAAGAGAGAGGATTTCGAACCCCTGTTGATTATTCTGTTTTATGATATTTGGTTTTCTATTCAAGATGTTTTCTGTTTCGATGAACATGTCTGAGTAGTTTACCTGTTAGGTTGAAGGATTCTCATTAGGGATTTCAGAGAATTATAGTTTAAATCAATCTGTAGAGATTTATATCTGCTAGTTCTTTATCTAAGTTGTTCTTAATGCTAAATCTGAAGTAGCTAATCAGAGTTATGATATTAGGTTGATTAATTCAGCGGAAGTTGGTTAATTTAACTAGAAAGAACTTAGATAAGCAATTAAACTTCTCGCAAACGGAAGTTTGGTTTAGGTTAATTGTGAACATATCAAACTTGGAATTAAAGCTGGTTTAATCTGTTAGTTCTCGCAAACGAAAGTTTGGTTTGCTGCACTTAGACTTAGAGAATTATCGCAAAGGAATTTGGTTAATTCTATATCAGTGTTTGAGTTCTAGAACAGTTATTGATTAGATCTAGATAGATTGATTGCTTGCGTTCCTGATTTCCTGAGAACTCCTGAAACCTAACGCTTCGCCTCCTTGCTCACAAACCACTCTTGCTACTGATTTACTTTTCTGCTTGCTTTAGTTTCTCATTGCTTTCCCCTAGTTTAATCTTAATAGTTTTTAATCTATCGTTGACCGGAGTCCCTGTGGATTCGATACCCTAAGTACTACAACTACATCACTGTGCACTTGCAGTTAGAATAGGGTTAAAACTCTGAGCCTATCACTGGTACTTCCATCCCGATTGGATCCTCGGGAATTGAGAACCTGGTCAGCTTAGCCTGGCGGGTGCGAACCTATGGAGTGACGTCTGTAGGGTGTAATCCGGAGAATACGGGGTCGCGTCCTAGGGCCGGACTGCATGGAAGCTCGGGTTGCCGGGGGTAACCGGAGTCGCCGCGTATCGATGGACAGAGAACGGTGTCCTAGTCGTTGTGTGGACGGCTAGGAGTCATGTGGGTTAGTTGCCATATCGGTGACAGTGGAAACCCGTGGAAGTCACCAAGTTCGTAGGGCCCAGTGTTTGTTTTGTTATCTTTCTTTCGTTGCGCGATAGATAGATCGAGTCCAATCGAGGACATGTGCCGCAGTGCCTTCGATTTCCTTAATTCTCTTGTTTTGGCTATTGTTTGATTGTGTGTGGGTTGACACGACGTGGTAGTGCGTGATCGACTATTGATTTCTGTTGATTGTTATTTTGGGTTTTGGGGCGGGAACTGTAGTTCTAGATAGACTAGAAGCCTTTAGTGGGGAGCCGATTCACTGGGTGATCTTAGATCGCTCATTAGACTCTTTTTGTGTTTTTCAGGTTTAGCAGCGACGGACGCGGGAGGTCTCGGTGTGGTTTCGGGATGGCTTGTGACGAGATTTGATTCGGGTTTTTGGATGTTTTATTTTCGGTTCGGCTTTGGCGCCATTTTATGTGTTTGTTTTATTTATGTACTTTGAGATGACAATTGTTTGTAAAACTCATATGAAACGTTGTGCTTAACGTTTGATTACTCAAGAATGAAATTGTTTCCCTGATATTGGGTTTAGTCCGAACCGACACAACTCACCGAAGTGGTACAAGGTGTACAACTTGTATTACGGAAGTGAGGATAGCGGAGTCGAAGATAGGTTGGTGCGAGCCTTTTGTCTCAAACCGAACTGTCTTTGGCTTCGTCCTGTGGCGAACTTTTCCCGTTCGACTTGCTCAGGTTCGATCGGTCATGTTCTTTTTTGATTGTTGACCGGTCAGCTCGACGGTCAGCGGAGAATGGGAAAGGGGCGTTACAGAAAGGTGGTATCAGAGCATGGTTCTGCATGGGTTTCAAAACATTTCATTTTTGGGTGTTTTCCGTGTTTTATCGAGTCAAATGTGTCACACAAGCATCCATTAGGAAACCGATCCGCGTCCGTTAAACCCGGGGTTGGGATGGGAAAGCAGGATTTTTGTATTGTTTGTACTAACTTATCTTTGAGTGTTTGGTTGCAGTCTTACAGCAGTGTGTCCTGGGTGGAGTGGAGGTATCTGTGTGTGTGTGCGTGGAGTAGTTACTGTTGAGCAGCATGAGTCAGCAGGGATCGCTCGGTTCGCAGCAGGGTCAGTTGGTTCAGTTTCAGGGATGATGGGATTCTTGGGAGGAGCAGATGTTGAGTTACAGTTACCACCGCAGTGGCCAGAGACAGATGTGCCATAAACAGTTGCAGCATCAGACGTACCACTGATGTACCAGACCCGGAGCAGTATCCACACTGGGAGCAGCAGGTGGATGAGCAGGTAGCGATACATGAGGATGTTTTGGAGCAGTAGGTCGGATCTCATCACCATCATCTACAGAGTCAGAGCTCGAGTCGGTTTCGCCACCAGCCGAGATTGTGGAGGAGCCGCCAGTAGTACCAAAGCGCAGGACATGCAGTGCATGTGGAGTACAGGAGTTTCACTTACAGTGGTGTCTCCGAGCAGTAGACCCGTGTCTTCGAGAGCCGTACCATCCAGTATCGGGACCCGACCACTATCCATGATGTGGTCACGAGGGTCACGGAGTATCGACTTACCCGATTTTCCGGATCAGGACCGTGTATACCGATGGAGAGCCGTACCGAGCACCAGTACCAGAGGCTTACCGAGCGGGACCCAGTCGCAGAGATTCCGAGCCCGGTCGGCCGCCCGTTGTGTCAGTTACCGGTTGTCCCATCATCTAGACTCGAGCCAGTGAGGACTTTCCAGTGGTGTAGAGGTGAGGGTCATCGCGCACCCGATTGTTTCATTGATCCCCCGCCAGAGCCGACTTCTCTTTATTAGTTGTGTGGAGGTTATGGACATCAGGCGCCCGTGTGTTATTGTGGATCACGTTCAGCGTCCACTCCAGTCTGTCAGTTATGTGGCCGCGCAGGTCACGTTGCTCATCTTTGCCGATTGCCGAGCCACAGCATGTCGGAGCACCATCTCGAGACACACATTCACCACACCCTTCCGGCGCACCTGCCAGCGGATACTTCAGCGAGCCGTTTTGCCAGTGGTGATTGGGCATTTCGGTCTTGCTGGAGGCGTTAGGTTATGATAGGAGTAGTTAGGCCAGGTAAGTGGGGGCACTAACTTCTTTTTGTCTTGTAGATAGATCGGCGGATAGGCGACTTTGTGTGTCGTCTTTGACTTTTCGGATGTATAGCGGAGTCGTAGGGGTTTTTGGACATGATGGCGGTCATGTGTGTAGGGACTCTGATCGGGACCATGTACTGAAAACCTTATGATGTATGATATATCGTTTTATGTACGTGGTGGATGCAGAGTGTTCAGCTGATCGTTTTGAGTAGCATAGTAACTGTTTGCATGACTAAGATGGGGTTGAAAGCAAACAGATTACTGTGTGAAACTAAATGTTGAGTGGAACTGACGACCGTTCATCATGACCTGAACCCGGACTGACGACGCATCTGACCGATCATTAGATTGCGTGATTTTGTGTTTGGTGATTGTTTGTTTTTATTTCCTGCTTGATTGATTGATTGCTTGATTCGTTATTGCGATAGATTGCGTAGTACTTGCGTGTGTGGTTGTGGTAGATTGATGGTTGTAGGTCTTAGAGACCTTTGGATGGTTAGTTGGTAGAAAGCTTGATTAGTGATTAGTAGCTTTCCTCGGTTTCGTTAAGAAGGTAAAATATTGATTTTATTTTAATTTTATTTCAAGTTTTGAGCCGACTTGAGGACGGTTGTGTTTAACCGTCAGGTCACGAGGGAGCGGACTTATAGTGTATTGTTATTTAATCACGGGTAACCATCGGGTACGTGATTAAGTAACCATATTTCTATGGGAAAGTGATAGCGGGGATAGATCGGGATGGAACTGACTGTTTCAGTGAGTTGTTGTATTGAATGTAGGACGGAATGGCGACGCGATGTGAATCCGAGACCGAACCCGAATCCGAAAGCGAGATGAAGTGACAAGATGTTGTGAGACAAGTAGACCGGGCCGTGAATCAGTGGTAGACATCGTCAGTGAGGAAGTGCATCAGTATCAAGCAACCGACAGAGTAAAGTTGTGGAGTATGATGAGTTCGAGGAGAGATTTGGGAAGGAAAGATCAGTGTGGTTGATAGAAGCAGTCGGATGGAAGCAAGTGATGGGATTCTTGAAGAGTATTCCAGAAAGAAAGGAAAAAAATCGCGATCCGAAGGATGTGGAGGTCGAAGCAAAGTGGGGAAGCCAAGTGTCAGATAAGGTTAAGGATCGAGGCCAATGGAAGACAGTTAAGAGTGAAGTGAAGCAAGATGGATGAAACGGAGAACCTTGGAAACGGTATGATCAGTGAGGAATCAGTGTAAAGATTAGTGAGATGAAAGGATTTGGAAGGAACGCAGAAGTGTCGAAGTCAGTTGGGTGGAATGGAATGAGACAGAGGATCGCAGTGATGACGAGACTCAGTATGCAAGTGATGTCGAGACTCAGTATGCCAGCGGTGTCCGAGTATGGAAGCGTCGGAGGAATGGTGAAGCAACTTGCAGGGTTCGGAACCAATTCGAAGTCTGTCAGTGACGGAGAATTCGGGGACCGAATTCCTGTAAGTGGGGAAGAATGTGATACCCCGTATCAAAAATACGGTCAACGGGCAGTAGAAAGTCAACCGAGGGCAAAATTGTCATTTTACCTAAGTCAGGGGTAAAATGGTAATTTTACCAAAAGTCGAGACGGAAGCCGATATGGGCCGAATATTCTTATATTTCAATATAAAGAATGTTCACAAGACCAGAGTTGGAGAAATCGGAGCAGAAACATGTTTTTCGGTGAGTCGGGAATGGAAACCGACAAAACCGACGAAACTTCGGAAATTCGTAACCGGAGCTACGTAAGTCCGAATGGAGTGATTCGAAATACTAAATTCATCTTGTGGCATGGAGAATCAGTTTGTGGAGATTTGGGGATTTATGGGAATCATTTGGTATTTTCTAAAACAATTCTCGAGGAAATGAGTAAACCGAGCAAAGGAGTTTAAGTAAGCTAAGGAAGGATTCTTATTGGATTGGGCCAGTTTAGTTGGGCTTTTGTGGACTCAGAACACACACCAGGGACAGGTGTGAACTCCTCAGGTCGCCAGCCTCACTCCTTAGGTGTCAACACCTTATGTGAAGCATGTGGTTTTGTTGAATACACCAAAAACACCTAAACAAATTCATTTTTGGGTGTATCTCTCTCTCTAGCCTCACCCACGACCACATGCTCTCCCTTCTCTATAGATTCATCCAGAAAAACCCAGAAAACCCTTTGAATCTTCAAAGAAACTCAAGAACATTCAAAGTGTTCTTGAGTGTTCTTCATACCTTCTTCCACCAAAAACACCATAACTCTTTCATTATAAACTCAAATCAACTTCTGCAAAGTGCTATAGCTTCCTCTCTCCCTCCTCTACAACCGCCATCCAGACAGTCATGACCGCCGTCTCCAGAGCTGGCCGGAAATTGGCCGGAAAGAATCCGCGGATTAGGGTTTGGTGGATATCTCTCTTCCTTCACCAGATCTGAATGTTTTGAAGCCATGGGTGGCTAGATCTCTTCTTTGCGGTCAGTTTGATAGGTGGATCGTCTTCTGAGTCACCGGAAAAAGGGGTGAACCGGCCGGTCAACGCCGGACCACCGTCGGTCAACGCCGGAGAAGTCGCCGGAGCCGGTCACCGAAGAAGCTTAACCGCCGCCAATCTTCAGCCGGTTCTTCAAGGAGTGTGATGGGATGGTTTGATTCAAGATTTGGGTCGGTTTAGGGCTGGTGTAGCCTTGGTCAACGGTTAGGTCAAACCGGTCAATGTTTGACCAAACCGGTTTAACCTAACCGGTTCTAATTAGACCGGTTCAGATGGTTCAGTGGTTCAACCGGGTTGGTTTGGGTGGTCAACCGGTTCAGTCAAAGTCAACGGTCAACCCTTGGTCAACGGTCAAAGTCAACGGTCAACGCCGGTCAAAGTCAACGCCGGTCAACGCCGGTCAACGCGTTGACTCCGGCCATTCCTAGCTTGCGGTTCATGTCAGGGTGTTCGGGAAGCCTCGGGGTTTGTGTTCGTACGTGCGGGAAGTTCGGGTTTCAGTTCGGAGGTCTCGGGATTCATACCGCGTCAGACCGTCATTATGCGCCTATCTCACTGTGAGTCGGCTCACAAACCCTTAGTTACATATAGGCCGAGAATTACTAAACCGTAGTGTTAGGTTGCATACCCGTTAATTAAAGTGAATATTAATTAATAAATAATTGGACGTTAATGATAAACCGGTTAGGATCAGATGAGCATGTTAAGGTTTAACGAATTAAAAAGGTTAATCAATTGTGTGCCGTTAGGTTGTTAGTAATGATTGGGTGATGCATTCATATAGACCGTTGTTTAGGACCATATATGCATCTATATATGTACAAGAACGATAATTAATGAATCTATGTACGGGAATTAAGACGATACTAAAATACGAGTTAAACCTAAACAAACTTATAGAATATTGTATCGGGATCGGGGTTTAGGTTTAATAGCGGGTTTGGGTAATGGATCAAATTAAGTTAATAATGAGACGTCGGGGAGTTAGTAAGTTTACTAACTCTAAACTGACGGATCGGGGGGTTGATGAATGATGATTAGGTTTGGTTAAGAAATAAGAAGTGTGATGGTTGGTGAACCGTCTACGGGTTAACAAGCGGTTAACCCAAGGTAGCGGGCGTGAAATGGATTAAAAGACTTAGAAACCCTAATAAGCCTGCTTGTGATGTGTTTGTGTGTTTGATTGAGATTGTGTGATTGATTGTGACTGTGTGATTGATTGTGATTGCGCGATTGTATTGCTGTTGTTGTGAGCTTTGTGTGCAGGCTTGTTAGACTGCTCGGTGTTGGGCCGAGCAGTTATTGCGGACACTTACTCCGGTCACGGGACCGGGTAAGTTAGTGGTGCTGACTAGGTATCTTACCTAGTCAGAGCGGTTGTAATGTAGAGGCTTGCGGAATGGTTGGGGATTTATTATTGATATTGATTGCGTGATCTGTGCTAGCGTCCCAGCGAGTCTGCGTGTTTATATTTCTGCACTAGGACTCTAGGGTGCGTTAGTTTCCGCAAGCCTAGGTTTTGTTTACGTGCTGGTACTTCCATCCCGATTGGATCCTCGGGAATTGAGAACCTGGTCAGCTTAGCCTGGCGGGTGCGAACCTATGGAGTGACGTCTGTAGGGTGTAGTCCGGAGAATACGGGGTCGCGTCCTAGGGCCGGACTGCATGGAAGCTCGGGTTGCCGGGGGTAACCGGAGTCGCCGCGTATCGATGGACAGAGAACGGTGTCCTAGTTGTTGTGTGGATGGCTAGGAGTCATGTGGGTTAGTTGCCATATCGGTGACAGTGGAAACCCGTGGAAGTCACCAAGTTCGTAGGGCCCAGTGTTTGTTTTGTTATCTTTCTTTCGTTGCGCGATAGATAGATCGAGTCCAATCGAGGACATGTGCCGCAGTGCCTTCGATTTCCTTAATTCTCTTGTTTTGGCTATTGCTTGATTGTGTGTGGGTTGACACGACGTGGTAGTGCGTGATCGACTATTGATTTCTGTTGATTGTTATTTTGGGTTTTGGGGCGGGAATCTGTAGTTCTAGATAGACTAGAAGCCTTTAGTGGGGAGCCGATTCACTGGGTGATCTTAGATCGCTCATTAGACTCTTTTTGTGTTTTTCAGGTTTAGCAGCGACGGACGCGGGAGGTCTCGGTGTGGTTTCGGGATGGCTTGTGACGAGATTTGATTCGGGTTTTTGGATGTTTTATTTTCGGTTCGGCTTTGGCGCCATTTTATGTGTTTGTTTTATTTATGTACTTTGAGATGACAATTGTTTGTAAAACTCATATGAAACGTTGTGCTTAACGTTTGATTACTCAAGAATGAAATTGTTTCCCTGATATTGGGTTTAGTCCGAACCGACACAACTCACCGAAGTGGTACAATGTGTACAACTTGTATTACGGAAGTGAGGATAGCGGAGTCGAAGATAGGTTGGTGCGAGCCTTTTGTCTCAAACCGAACTGTCTTTGGCTTCGTCCTGTGGCGAAATTTTCCCGTTCGACTTGCTCAGGTTCGATCGGTCATGTTCTTGTTTGATTGTTGACCGGTCAGCTCGACGGTCAGCGGAGAATGGGAAAGAGGCGTTACAGGCGCCGGCCAATCACTCGTCGTCTCCCTGTCTCTTCTCCTTCACCACTCCTACTCCCATCTTTCTCTATCCTCTCAATCAAACTTCCAGGTAATTTCCCCCTTTTCCAGAGACATAATCGCCTCAATAATGGTTCCGTTAAGTTGAATAATCGCTAGGGCTCCTCAATCATACTATATATACAACGCAAAACTCTAGGGCCATCTGTTTACAGAAACCATTTGGGGTTGCATCACAGACGACGATGGTAAATATCTCTTTACAGATTTTCAAGCGGTGGATGGAGTGGTCTCCGGATCAACAAGGTTGGCTCTCGTTTATTAAATTAGAGCGTAGGTATAACGAAATCGTACGTGCTAGATCCATCTACGAGATGAAAGGCGGTGAAGTTGCTCGTGCGAGGAATGTGTACGAACGTGCCACGGAGAAGCTTGCAGACGATGAAGAAGCTGAGATGCTCTTTGTGGCCTTTGCTGAGTTTGAAGAACGATGCAAGGAACCAGAACGTGCTAGGTTTATCTACAAATTTGCTCTTGATCATATCCCTAAAGATTAATCCTACAATGATGTAACATGTACGCTAAATGTTTGAGTATTATATGATTCAATTACATATAATGTAACATCACAAGTTTCATCTTTAACATCAAAAATTTACATTCATACATGTTTCACTCACGGCAGTTTAGACTGATTGACTGTATTTTTCTTACCAAACATTACAGAGAATGCCTCAAGCTTATCCCACACTCCAATTTTTCTTTTGCCAACATATGGTTGCTCGCTGCACAATTTGAGATCAGGCAATTGAATCTCACTGGAGCACAGCAGATATTAGGAAATGCGATTGGAAAAGCTCCAAAAGATAAGGTAAGCCTGAAATTTGTTTGAGCATTATATGTTTCATTGCTCTCCTTTAAACCTCACGCATGGTTTACTTACACTTCTTCTGCAAACAGATATTCAAGAAGTATATCGAGATCTAACTACAGCTGGGAAACATAGACAGGTATAGAAAGCTGCCAAGAAAGAGCGCCTTGTCAAGAAGGCTCAAGCTGAAGCCGAAGGAAAGCAATCTGAATCTAAGAAGCCTAATGTTATCTGTATTGTATTTTTTTTTTCTTTTTGATGGTTATTAGGAATTATATTTATAGTTATAAATTAAGAATTGTATTTATGATTTATTTTTATTATTAATTTTCAGTAATTATAAAATATGCATAAATATTAAAAACGAATCCTAAAATTAATATTTGATGACAAAAACAATATAGAATATGACACATAAAAAAACTGCTACGAAAGTTTATATCATGGCAAAATTAACGAGCTATAATAGATAGTATTATAGCATATAGAGGTGCGTTACCAATATAGATTAGAGCATTATGTCTATGCTATTATATAATAAATATACCACGTACGTATAATGCTATAATAGATTGCACCAAACATAACAAGCTAAAATTAACGCTATTATATTGCAATAATAACATAGCTCGAATGAAAATGCTATGGTAGAGGGTGGGTCTATTATAGCTGCCGCTGTCAGAGCGTTTGTGAAAACGCTATCTATTACATATCATAGCTTGTATCGTGTGCTATAAATGTTGATTTTTCTTGTAGTGTGTTTTTTTTTAATACTTTTTCCTCTATTTGGAAAGCAAGGAAAGATGGGAACTCAAACGTGGTAGTGGTAACCATTGTTGTGTCTACTATTGTGGTTGTTGCGTTTTTAATAGCTGGTTAGTTACTGTTTCCTTGCAAAGGAGGCAAAGAAAGCTTATAATACATCACCTGCATTTGATGGTAATGAACAATCTTTATTGGATCTGATTAATATCATCAGCATTTTTTTCCACACTAAGACTTCTCATTGTGCAAAAGGAGATGAAATAGCAAGCGCAGACTCGCTGCAACTCGACTACATAATAGTTCAATATGCAACAAATGATTTTTCAGAGAGTAACAAGATTGGTCGAGGTGGATTTGGTGAGGTTTACAAGGTACTATTACTATTGAGGCTGTGTATATCTTTCATGAAAATTTTGACAAGACATTTAGATAACAATATGATGCTGATGAAAATGGTAGGGTACGTTTTCAAATGGGAGTTGCGGTGAAGAGACTTTCGAAAACATCAAGACAAGGTGTTGCAGAGTTCAAGAACTAGGTTCTAGTTGTTGCAAAACTTCAGCACAGAAATCTGTTAAGGCTTCTCGGGTTTTGTCTACAACGAGAAGAAAGGATATTAGTCTACGAGTTTGTGCCCAACAAAAGCCTTGATTACTTTCTCTTTGGTCAGTTGCATTCGTTGCTTTGTTTTAATACTTCTTTTAGCTTTTCTTGAAACCTGGAATTGTAAATCCTTATAGCCAATAGTAATGTATGAATGTGTTCAGATCCTGCAAAGCAAGGTGAGCTGGACTGGACTCGACCTTACAAGATTATCGTAGGAATTGCTAGAGGGATTCTATATCTTCATCAAGACTCACGGCTCACAATCATACACCGTGACCTCAAAGCCAGTAACATTCTCCTTGATACGGGAATGAAGGATCTTTGGTATGGACCAAACTGCATAGAAGACAAGCAGGATAGTTGGGACATAGTAAGTTCTCCCCTTTAGCTCATTATTTGTAGTTTGATGGAAAGATTTTTTTCCAAATGCTAATGTTTGTTTGTTATGGGTTTCAGTGGGTACATGTCTCCAGAGTATGAAATGCAAGGTCAGTACTCAATAAAATCTGATGTATATAGCTTTGGAGTGTCCGTACTTGAGAAAATAAGCGGCAAGAAGAATAGTAGCTTCTAACAGATAGATGGCGCAAATGACTTGCTCTCATACGTAAGTTAAGAGACTATCAAGTTTCATATTTACTAAACGTTGTTTGCATGTATTAAATGATTGATTGCTATTCTAGGCTTGGAGGCTTTGGAGGAACGGAAGACCTTTAGACCTCGTGGATCCAGTAATTGTACATAGTTGCAAAATGAGTGAAGTGGTTTTATCTGTTCAAGAAGATCCTATTGATCGTCCAACCTTATCAACCATCATTCAGAT
Organism: Orychophragmus violaceus; assembly: GCA_030180135.1. Taxonomy (NCBI): domain Eukaryota; kingdom Viridiplantae; phylum Streptophyta; class Magnoliopsida; order Brassicales; family Brassicaceae; genus Orychophragmus; species Orychophragmus violaceus. Next base: position 21,874,507 of record CM058240.1, on the reverse strand, counting down.
GCTCACTAGTAATACTGTGACTTTACCTGTGCCTAGGGAACCCACAAAAGACCCGCTTGATTCAGATCAGTCTACAAAAAGCATGTATGTTAACCACGCATCCATCACCGATTTGTCCTCGTTGAAAATGAAATATTTACCTTCATGCCTGATTCTTGAATTAACTGGTGGTATTGAGTTTAAAACTTGTTTCCTAGTATAAATGCTTGTATGTAGCTTACAGCTTGTAACTAGAAGTATATGTGTTCGTAAGTTCCAAGTTTAATGCATATCTTTTAACAAACAAAACAAAAAGTTTGTTTTTACCACTGTTTTATTAAATCTGGTTTAAAACATATTACATGAAAGAAGAAGTTCAAAATATAAACTACAATGAGAAGCTAATGGTCTTTCAACACCATAAAATAAGCGCTGACAACAATCATTCATGACACACTGACAATACCATACCGTTCTATTTCCGAATTGACATAAAAAGTAAACGTAAAAAGTAGCCGTTCCCATATCCACATTAGCAGGCGGACTTCCAACATTTTTACGAAACACGATAATAATTCTTATAATTGAGATAGGATCTTCTTCAATTGTCTTTGTCAGCTTTCTCCGGAGTTACCTTTTCCTGAAGTTATCGTTGAACAAATTTTGACAACAAAATACAAACCAGATAAATACCTAAGATTGATCATCACTTCCCGATAAATCACATAACACCAAAACCAAGAATATCTCCCGAGAAAACCCTACACCGTCGCCTAGAATTGAAACAGTGACGAAAACTAAAGATCCTAGACGGATAAGACTCCGCGAGAAAAGCTTTTCCAGATCGAACCACCCAGCGAATCGAAGACTCTACCACCTCGACCATTGAGATCGAAAAAGACGACTACCACCCATCTTTTCCACCAAACACACGAGAAATCGTGCCATAAGAAATAGAAGGAATCATAAGCCAAAGTTAGCTTACGCCGGAGCTTATGTTAACACGGTCGAAAAATAGTGAAATCCAAAATCACAATATTTCGATCAAATTTATCGCGCTCAATTACAAATTCAAACTCAAACCAAAAAAAGAAAAAAGATCAAAGAGAAAGTATAGAGGAGCAACTTTACCCGACGACCGACAAGGAATACCGGTCGCCAGAGAAGAAATCAGAAGAACACAAAAAAGGATGGCGGCTGGGACTGTTTTGGAGATGTCCTAATGCATATATTAAACAATCTGTCATAGGCAAAAAGGAAACAGTTTGTTGATTAGTTAATTACTGCTATAACTTATTTCTTGCTTTTCTTGGTAACCCACTACCACTTCCATTTTGTATGAAAAAAATAATAGCTTGCCTCAATTACATTTTTATGGGATAATAGTACTAATCAATTTGAGGGGGCCGATTTGTTAATGGCATCCTACCACATTAGTTAATTACTGCTATAATTTATTTCTTGCTTTTCTTGGTACCACACTACCACTTCCATTTGTATCAAATAATAATTGCAGGTAAGACTCGATTTCCTAATAGCTTGCCTTAAAGTTACATTTTTACTAGGTGATTGTCTCGCACGCATGTGCGGACATTAAATTTATGATAAAACTATGTTAATTGTAATTTTAGATGTTAATTGGTTTGTTTGCTATTTCCACTGCAAACATCATGTTTGTACATGGTTGCATTTTTTGGAATTTAGCATTAAAATGTAAAAAACTATTTTGTATTCATTCGTATTGTTTTGTGTCACTTGGAACACTCTAAATTAAGATATCATTCATCTTCGTTATTTTACACGTAGTAGAAGGTTTGTTATGGAAAACATTGTGTATATTTAATATTTGGTAGAAGGTGACCAGCCCGCACACATGTGCGGACATTATGTTTATTCGAAGTTGATCTAAGTTATTTGTTCGTCTTATTTGTCAAAACTAATATGTGGTATTTATTCGGTTTGTGTGTTAAAACATCTACATGATATAAGTTTTTAGGTGAAATGACACATTACGAAGTATCCAAGAGTCCCGTCGAGAAATGTTTCTTTTAGGTAATTTGCCTGCACGCATGTGTCGACATGAGATTTTTGATAAAACTATGTTAATTTGTAATTTTAGATGTTAGTTGATATGTTTGATATCTTCCATGCAAACATATGTTTGTAGACAGTTGCATTTTTGGCAAACATTAATTTTATATGTTGTTTATTCAACCATATATTGTTTTGATTGCCCAAATTGTTCCAATAATACGTTGATACATTACCCAGAGTTTGTTTAAAACCATCAACCTGAAAGACGATTAGGTGGTTGGCTCGCGTCCGTTCTTAAGACATATTGAAAGTATTTTTTTATTAAAAAAAAAAGTTGACTATATTTATAACTAAATACGCTTGAAATTAAATTCAATTATAAAATATTTATAATATAGTATAACATTAGTATTCATAGATCTCTTCCCCATTATATTACAATCGCATATCTTTCAAATTATCATATTTGACTTATTTTAATTTTATAAATCACTTTCCAATTAATAAGACCATGGTTATCTTAAAAATAATTAATTCATAAATGGATTGATAAGAAATTTTCATAAATAAGATTATTTTTATTTAATATGATTCCGATATGGTTAAGATTTAAAAGATTGAGGAAAATATTAAAGAAATGTGATTTATTGACATTAAATGTAATTCAAAATTTAATTTTTGTTGAGCTTAAAATTAGTTACTAACTTTCAAAAGTATTAGAATTAGCATATGCCAATTAACCAATAATATTTACCCGAGAATTTTATTTTAAATCGAATTATTATATTAATTAATAGTAGTTAAATTTTAGAAATTGTTGTAGAGGATATATTGATATATTATTAAAATTTGCAATTATTCTTTTAAGATATTCAATATTATTTTTGATATATTTTCGGAAACCTAATAAATGCTAAATGATACTTTGAAAGGAATATTGAATGTAATTAAACGTAATTCAAAATTGTCTTTTGGTTGAGCAAAAAATCAGGAAATGAGATATTTATGAGATTTTGAAATTGAGATATATCATTTCTATTAATAAAAAGAATAATTGCAAATTTTAATAATATAGCAATATACACTCTGTAACAATTCCTAAAATTTCTGCCTTACATATCTTTATTAGCTTTGTTAAGATTTTGGGTACATCAACTTGGCCAATTACAAACCTTAAAAAATCAATTGATGGAATAAATTAAATTGCTTATTCTTAGTTCGCTTTTTTTGTTGCAAAAAATCGGTTCGCTGCAAGTGTGTCAAACAAATATCCCATCTTCATTTTCTTTCTCAAGCCTTTGTGTTCGCCCATGAACCTTCAGAGAACGAAAAAACATAAGATGTTTGGAAAACATCAGATTCTAACACAAAAGTAAAACGACAATGTAAAGAGAACGTGTTTCCCCTGATTAGAGAATCAATTTGATCCGTTAGAGGAATCAATGAAGACCAGTTTTATAAGGTGAAGTATGCAACAACATGTGGATCGAATAGCACCTTTCTCGTATTGCTTTGAAGGCGTCTTCAGTTGCATAAGGATGACCAGTCTTTGGATATTTGTACATGTATAACCGATAAACAACAATAAAGAATTCTAGTTGTTAATTTGCAGATCTAAAATATTGTTTATTTTTAACTAATAGAACAGAGCTAAAAAGAATCTAGTTGAGTTCGTCACAATATCTTTGTGTTTTCCCAGTAGAAGAATAAAAAAAAATCTTACTTGTAAAACAATCCAGTAATCACACATAGAGCTTTTTTCTGGATCGGCAAAAGAGAAAATAAATTGAAGTGAAGATGGAGATCTGTATGGATTACAGATAACATAACACATTTCTGTTCATAAAAACAACACTAAAGAAAATTACTTACATGGAACAGACTTCGTCGAAATCTCTGAACTGAATGATTCTTTCCTCGTGAACACTTGCAACACTGATTTGTCATTTGACTGGTCTAAGTATGTATGATTAACTGGTCTACATTTATTGAATTAAATAAATAAAAACCTTCAAAAATTAATCATATCAACCGGTTAGGATCGAACTCAAGCAATATTTCAGTGCTGCAACTCAAGCAATATTTCAAGCAACCTTTATTCAGATTATTGGGACTAATAGGATCAACCGGACGTCGTGGTAACAACTTTTATTTAGATTATCGGGACTATGAGATCAATCGGACACTATGGTAACAACCTTTATTCGGACTTTTCGGACTCATGAATTCAACCAGAAATATTTGAGAAAAATCGCAAAAACCATAAAAAAAACTTTTCAAAATCGATAAGAAGAAGAAAGTAATAGAAATGAAAACGGATTATTTAACCAAACTTTTGATGGTCCGGAAGAAAACTTCCATGGCCAATGAGAAAAACAAAAGACAAAGCTTCTTGAAATTTTGGAAGATGTAGATGATTGTGTTTCTAAGCCACCCAAGCTCACCTGATATAGGATTTCAAAAACTTCTTTCGAAAGCTTGGTATATGCCCTAAAATATTTTTTTTTCAAACTCGAACTAATATGATATTCAGAAAGATATTTTGTCTTTTTTGGAAATGAATTAATTGCATGAATAATACTCGGATGATGGCATTCCTGTAAATAAATCGAACTCCAAATCCATTTGTTTATTTTGGCCTTGCCACGTCACACTTTCACGTCATCATTATCCACCTCTAGAGCCCTCTCGTGACAACACGTCAGCAATCGCTAAAATTACTTCTCATTTAAAAGTATAGATGGGATAATAATACTAACCAATTAGATGGGACAGACAGATTTGTCAATGCGTCCTCTCTGTCCATGGAAATTTGTAAAGTGAAGTCAAGTGCGAGTGAAGTCAAGTGCGCCACTAAAGTGACAACACACTCACATGTATGCATACATATCTCATTATACTCCTACTTCCTCGAGTCTCCAAAGCATATCCTTTTGATAATGAAACAAATTATCTCTTGTTGTTTGCTCTTGTTAGCTTTAGTGTTGCTTCTGCGCAACAATGCGTGAACAACGGGTTTTTAGACCCAATAATAAATACGACACAAATCGTCACCCCTTCCAGAGCCGTCCCTAGAATTTAGAGGACTGCAAGCTAGAGAAAAAGGACTGATCTCCACAAGTAAAATACTCGGACTAATACCACTAGGCTAAAAAAACTCTTTTGTATTTGAGGACCGGTAAAACTTTATATTTTCAGAGGGCCACAGCTTCAGCTTGGTCTGTTTCTGCCACCGGACGGCTCTGCCTCCTTCTCTCTTCCCTTGCTTCCAACGTCACTGCTCGTAACAGCTTCTACAATGCGTCAAATGGCCAAGGACTTGATCGGGTGTATGGAGTGCGGATGTGTATCTCGGTTGATGAACCAAACGTGTGTTCAGATTGCATCGAGGAGGCCTTTGATGGGTTATTACAGAACTTGTAACGCCCCGTCCGCCCCTACCGGTGAGTCACCCATCCCTCTATCGGGTTCGTGGGCCCCACCCCTGTCCGACGGTCGGTGCGTTATTTTTCGTAGGCCCGACCGATTAATTTACTGACCCTGCAATCACCACGTGACCTTTTCCCATATGTTTTGTCCTCACACACATGCTACCACAAATCACTTCCCGGAAGGTCACCCATCCTGGGACTACTCCAGCTCAAGCACGCTTAACTCTGGAGTTCTTTCAGACAAGTGATCGGAAAAAGTAAATGCACTTGGTGACATAGGTAGCCAAATTTCATTTAAGCCTTTCCGCTTATACCACAAATTGGGATGTTACAATTCACCCACTTTCACAGAGCGCAACGCCCTCGTTGCGCACCAGGATCGTTATCCTTGACGGTGTGAGCCCTCACTGACTCCACACGCGTCCTCGGATTCGGCTCTGATACCACTTGTAACGCCCCGTCCGCCCCTACCGGTGAGTCACCCATCCCTCTATCGGGCTCGTGGGCCCCACCCCTGTCTGACGGTCGGTGCATTATTTTTGGGTAGGCCCGACCGACTAATTTACTGACCCTACAATCACCCCATGACCTTTTTCCATGTGTTTTGTCCTCACACACATGCTACCACGAGTCACTTCCCGGAAGGTCACCCATCCTGGGACTACTCCAGCCCAAGCACGCTTAACTCTGGAGTTCTTTCAGGCAAGTGACCGGAAAAGGTAAGTGCACTTGGTGATATAGGTAGCCAAATTAATTCTCTTAAGCCTTTCCGCTTATACCACAAACCGTGATGTTACAATTCACCCACTCTCACAGAGCGCAACGCCCTCGTTGCGTACCAGGATCATTATCCTTGACGGTGTGAGCCCTCACTGACTCCACACGCGTCCTCGGATTCGGCTCTGATACCACTTGTAACGCCCCGTCCGCCCCTACCGGTGAGTCACCCATCTCTCTATCGGGCTCGTGGGCCCCACCCCTGTCCGACGGTCGGTGCGTTATTTTTCGTAGGCCCGACTGATTAATTTATTGACCCTGCAATCACCACATGACATTTTCCCATATGTTTTGTCCTCACACACATGCTACCTCGAATCAGTTCCCGAAAGGTCACCCATCCTAGGACTACTCCAGCTCAAACACGCTTAACTCTGGAGTTCTTTCAGGCAAGTGATCGGAAAATGTAAATGCACTTGATGACATAGGTAGCCAAATTAATTCATTTAAGCATTTCCGCTTATACCACAAACCGGGATGTTATAGAACTGTCCTAATCATACAGAAGACTATTGGTGGTCTGGTGAAGGCAGAACACAATGTATGGTACGTTACTCCAATCGTTCAATGTTCAATATAATATGGGAAGAATTAACGCGTAGAATGATAGTCGAGGTGGCAGCCTTGACAGCTTGCCTGATCAAATCTAACTTAACAAAGTTCAATCCGTGTTTTTGTCTGATCATAAGTACTATGCAGCCGACGTGGCAGCCTTGACAGCTTTCCAAAATATACACGCGTTAATGCAATGTACTCCCGATTTATCTCCGGGAAATTGTAAAACTTGTCTACGGGAAAGTGTTGATGATTATAAAAAACTTTACGATGGGAACCAAGGTGGCTATGTGTTAAGGCCAAGCTGTATTTTCCCGTGGGATCTATATCCCTTTAACGATGCTTTTGTTAATATTACATCCAATGGCGGAGCCAAAAAATATTTTAACCGAGGTCATATTCTAAATAATTTTTTTATTCAAATATTTTAAAAATATATATAATACTGTTAAAATATTTTCTGTTTAAAATATGCATAATGCTTAGCTTAGATTCAGTTTCTATTGTCACAGGAATTTTTATTCTGATCTGATATTCTGTAGCCGTTTCTGATGCCGAAATATTTATCTCGGATTTAATATAATATATTAATATATATAGCATAAGTCATTTAATTTAGTATATTGTTTTCAAAATTTTCTAAAAGTATTAAAATGATAGTAGATTAAAAATAGTTTTAAATAATAAAGTAAAAGCATAATCAAACAAAATAAAATATAATATATTGCCAAATTTTTTTAATATATATCTTATCTTATCATATAAGACTTTTTATAAAGTTATTATATTAGAAAATGAAATATAAAACTGAGAAATGAACTAAAATTAGTGGTGATAAGGGATAAATAAAGTTATTTATTTTTTGTATTTAGTGAAAAAACAAATAAAAAGGAGGAAATGGAATTATTTATGGGATTTTTTTTCAAAAATAAATTATGAGTGTGAAGAAATTAATATTTTTTGAATTTTGGTGAAAAACAGAAAATAAAAGGAAATAATACTTATAAAACTTATAAAACTGTGACAAACAGAAAAAAAAAAAAAAAACTATTTATGGTAAAAGGGAAAAGACAGTGGTGTGGAATTAATGTAAGACAAAAGAAAAATTAATTCAAAGGGTGCATGATGGAGATTCGAACCCAGCTTAAAGGGGGGGGGGGGCAGTGAGTAACACTTCTTAATTTATTGAAATTTTACTGAACTAACCTAACTACTCTAAATTTTAATATTTGACCGGGGTCAGCTGACCTCCTTGCTCTCCAAGTGGCTCCGCCGCTGATTATATCGGCAGTACCACCTTCACCTCTTCCAACACCTTTGCCTTAACCACCATCCCACGAAGGTAATTGTAACACCCGCCTCCCGGTTAAACCGTAGACGCGGCATTAGGACGCCCGTTGAACCGAAAATGGTCCAACCGGGACGCCATCTCAACTGGTCCCAGGAACCCGGCGCTTCCTTCGTATTCAAATCCACCAATCACGTCACTCGATCAGTCAACCTGCATCCGGACCTGCGAGGGAAAAAGAAGGGAAAAGGAAAAGGAGGCCTGAGTAATTGTTTCAAACACAATTACCCAGTGAGGGCGGACTAAGAAATCCGCGATCCCGGCTTACGCCACACAACTACGACTCACAAGTCCTAAGCTAATATCACCTTGCAAACATCACCTGAAGGCTTTCATCACACAACCTATGTCCCACTGGACTACTACGAAATGAAAGCGCAAACAAATCGATCACAGAGTGCAATAAAATAAACAGCAACCGAAGCCCGCCATTGGCCCCGGTGCCCAACTCCAACTCCAACTCCAACTTTACCCTTCGGGGAGCTCGCCGAAACCCCCCTTACGACGATACAAGGGACACGTACTGAGTGCAATGTACATGTGCCGTCACCAAACACCCTTTCGGGGACCCTACCACAGTTCTAAACCCTTCAAGTCCATCAAGCACAATCAACGTTTTCAGTTTAGCGATAACCTAGTATTCTACGTTCTGCAAACAATCACCGGTATCTCTAGTCTAAACTATCTAGGAAAGATAGTATTAACAAAAGACTATCGTCCGGAACTGAATGGAGTAAGGGAAGATCACAACCGGTCCTCATCTTAGCCAAATAAGAGGGCAAAAAAGTAATTTAGAAGCTCCACTAGCACGTATCGACATCAGATCTGGAAAGAGGACGACAAATCGAATGGATTAGGCTTTCGTTTCGCTTAAATCGGACTTAGGATGAGCTAGTTATGATCAATTGAAATTGACCATCCCAAACCACCTAAACCGACCTAACCGAACTAAACCGGAATTAATTGAAATTGAATTAAAATTGGAAACCTAACCAAACCGGATTAAACCAGAAATAGAAATTGGAAATTGGATAAAACCGGGTTAACTGAACCAAATTGAATCGAACCGGGTCAACCAAACCAAACCAGTCAACGAGTTGACCCGGTCGAGTTGACTCAGCCGGACCGAGTCGACTCGGTCGCCGGCGAGTTGACTCGGCGGCGGTCTGGCGGCGGCTCCGGCGACGGCTCCCGGCGGCGGACAGCGGCTCCGGTGACCGGCGACGGTGGCGCGTGACGGCGGAGACGGCGGCGCGTGGACGAACGGCGACGGCGCGTCAGATCTGCTCGCGGATCTTCCGGTGGGGCGTGCGGGTGCGTCCGGTGGTTGCTCAAGGCGTGGTCGGTCTCGTTGGCTTCGTCTCGTCGATAGGAACGCGATGGTGGTCTCGGATTTCTCAGATTCAACACGGATAGAAATATGTGGGGGGTTTTAGATCTCGGCCTACGAAGAATCAGATCTAAAAAGAGGTTTCCGGAATTACCTTCGATACCAAACGATGAAGAAGCCCTAGATCTACTCTCTGGAGGCGGTGGCTGCGACGCGGGAGCAGGGCGTCGCTTCAAAATGACTCTTCTTTGATTTTCCAAGGGATGGGGGCTTCTATTTATAAGGGGGAAAGCTAGGGTTTTTGGGAAAACAATTGGGCCTTTGGGCTTGGCTGCTGGGCTTTCTTCCTTTTCTTCAAAATTTTAATATGGGCTGGATTCGGGCCATTACAATTCTCCCCCCCCTTAAAAGAATTCGTCCCGAATTCTGTGGCGAGGGTTCTCCACTGCAACTCCTTACCAATGGATGCTCTGCAACTTTGTTGAACCGAAACTGAACTTGATCGCTTGCCTGCTTGAAAAGATCTTGTTCTTGAATCCTGAAGACTGTTTCTCCCCCCTTATTTCAAACCACACTCTGGAGTGTCCTTCTCCTTGGTGTCAATCCAATAGCAGCTTCCATAATGCGGTGCAAAACACCAAATGCTACCGCCCATGTCCATTAGGGTCGGTCTCTACCGGTTAGAAACAACACTCATCCCTCGAGTGTTCTAATTCCTGAATGAGATGCTCCACTTCCAACCAGTTCTCCTCAACGGTTTCCCTTACCGTGTCATAGTGCATCATCCTCTTCCAAATGGATTATCTTCGACGGTTTCCATTCCCGTACACTAGGATGTTGACTGTCGTACAACCCATCATCCTTGCTTTCCCTTGGTGAACGATGAGGTTAACCATGTCCATTATGGATACCTGAAATGTGGGGAACGACCCACTTGACTCTTGATATGCTCCAATGCCACGCTTCCGCTGCGCACTCTGATCCCAATCTGACTTCCAATCTGGATTCTAGCTCAGGTTTCCTACCTGGTGATCCTGTTGTGGTGCTTTCCAAACATCATCCTTGGGTTTCCTTTCCCGTTTATGCTTGCCATCCTTTGCTAATCCTTCCAGCTTCTTGCCAATCCTCCATAGTGTTTTCCTAACACTTCCGTTGGATTTCCATTTCCAATATTCCGTCTTTATCCACTTGAGCTTGCAATTACAGAAGTCCGGCTTGCCAGGCAATTCCAAATGCCACTACTCCACTTCCCGAAACACTTCTGCGATCTTCTTTCCATCTTGAGAAATTCCAATAGATGCTCCAGTAATCCACAAAGAACTCCAGGGCAGACCATTTCCTTTCTGGTCCCACCGTTGAATCTCGAGCATGTCGTTCCTTGAAGATCTCCTCCAGCTTCCAGCTTGGTCAATTTTCAACGAGCCCCATAACTCATTGAAGTTAACGTCACAAACCGATTCAAAGATTCCCTACTTGGAACAGATTTGGATAGCCTCCTGCTGCTCCTTGTGATCCAAGCAACTCCTGACGCTTAATCCAGTCGGAACACCGCCAATTCCAATTGGCCTCCTTGCAATCCGGTCCTTCCATTGACCTCTTGCAGCTCATGTAGCACTCCTTGCAATCCGGTCTTTCCATCGACCTCTTGCAGATCTTGTAATACTCCCTGCAGCTTCTCCAATGCCTCTTGCAACTCTTCTAGCACTTCCTGTAACTCTTGTAACTCTATGCTACACTCCCGCAGTAGTAACTCCGGTGAACGTCTCCACATCTTGATCGCTCTCGCACGCTTGGTTGAACAACGCTCTGAACAGGAGATGACCCCCAATACACACCTCCTTAGTACCGACTGTCCTGTAAGTGCACACCACAACATACACCCCAACACACTCCTCAACGGCACACATCACGACATACATCTCGGCGCACATCTTAAGGGCAGTAGCACCACTAAGGTTTAAAGACACTAACTCATCCTGCAAGGAAAAAAATTCTGTCTAGACTAGGACCGGCGTGGAGAACAATCTATGGTAAGGTTGGTGCTTGAAAAAGCCTTTCGCAAAGTAACCGTTTTATAAAAGTTTCGCAAACGATTTTGAAAAATATTGAAATCAGGGTTTTGGGAAAACAACGAAAGCTGATCTCCCAGGATAGGACTGGAAGACCTTAACCTAGGCTTTGATACCAAATTGTAACACCCGCCTCCCGGTTAAACCGGAGACGCAGCATTAGGACGCCCGTTGAACCGAAAATGGTCCAACCGGGACGCCATCTCAACTGGTCCAAGGAACCCGGCGCTTCCTTCGTATTCAAATCCACCAATCACGTCACTCGATCAGTCAACCTGCATCCGGACCTGCGAGGGAAAAAGAAGGAAAAAGGAAAAGGAGGCCTGAGTAATTGTTTCAAACACAGTTACCCAGTGAGGGCGGACTAAGGAATCCGCGATCCCGGCTTACGCCACACAACTACGACTCACAAGTCCTAAGATAGTATTAAGAAAGGACTATCGTCCGGAACTGAATGGAGTAAGGGAAGATCACAACCGGTCCTCACCTTAGCCAAATAAGAGGGCAAAACGGTAATTTGGAAGCTCTACTAGCACGAACCGACATCAGATCTGGAAAGAGGACGAGAAATCGAATGGATTAGGCTTTTGTTTTGCTTAAATCGGACTTAGGATGAGCTAGTTATGATCAATTGAAATTGACCATCCCAAACCACCTAAACCGACCTAACCGAACTAAACCGGAATTAATTGAAATTGAATTGAAATTGGAAACCTAACCAAACCGGATTAAACCAAAAATAGAAATTGGAAATTGGATCAAACCGGGTTAACTGAACCAAATTGAATCGAACCGAGTCAACCGAACCAAACCAGTCAACGAGTTGACCCGGTCGAGTTGACCCGGTCGAGTTGACTCAGCCGGACCGAGTCGACTCGGTCGCCGGCGAGTTGACTCAGCGGCGGTCCGGCGGCTCCGGCGACGGCGGCGGCTCCCGGCGGCGGACGGCGGCTCCGGTGACCGGCGACGGTGGCGCGTGACGGCGGAGACGGCGGTGCGTGGACGGACGGCGGCGGCGCGTCAGATCTGCTCCCGGATCTTCCGGTGGGGCGTGCGGGCGCGTCCGGTGGTTGCTCAAGGCGTGGTCGGTCTCGTTGGCTTCGTCTCGTCGAGAGGAACGCGATGGTGGTCTCGGATTTCTCAGATTCAACACGGATAGAAAGATATGGGGGGGTTTTAGATCTCGGCCTACGAAGAATCAGATCTAAAAAGAGGTTTCCGGGATTACCTTCGATACCAAACGATGAAGAAGCCCTAGATCTACTCTCTGGAGGCGGTGGCTGCGACGCGGGAGCAGGGCTTCGCTTCAAAATGACTCTTCTTTGCTTTTCCAAGGGATGGGGGCTTCTATTTATAAAGGGGAAAACTAGGGTTTTTAGGAAAACAATTGGGCCTTTGAACTTGGCTGCTGGGCTTTCTTTCTTTTCTTCAAAAATTTAATATGGGCTGGATTCGGACCATTGCAGTAAATTATTCACTAGAAAAGCTTTGAGTGCAAGAACATGTCACAACATGGAATTTATTTAGTTGACGTTATCTTCTCAATCGTGTAATGTTCTCTGCGCAGATAGTAAAACAATCTCAAAGGATATTGTGTTGACAATTGTTATTCTCGCGGTCATTATCTTCTTGGTACTGCCTGCTCTAGGGTTTTATGTTTGCAAGAGGAGGAAATCATACCAATCTCTTGATCATCACTGTGAGTTGTTAACGTTTCTTATATCATTTATTCAAAATGGCCATTTGAACAAAATATAAATTTGAAAACACATATATGTTTCTTGAATCATTTATTCAAAATATATGAAGAAAATGTATATTTTGATAATTGGGTCCTATCAGTTTGAGTTTTAAACACTACAAGAAATATGGGTATTAATAGCGGCCGATTAACGCTATGTATCACTTTCGATAGCGTTTTCTTAAACGTTCTGACAGCGCCCGTCATTAGGTCGGGTACGTAAGATAGCGGACTTGACGTATGCTATAGTTAATTAAACGACGATAGCGTTTCTCTCTCTGCAATTGTTAATATTTATAATAATGTGTTATAATTGTTATTAAAACTCATCAATAATAGCAATTTGTGTTACAAAGATAACAAATTATTTGTGGTGTTAATATATTTTATAATTACCCGAAAAATTATTAAAATGAATTACAAACAGATTTTTTTTTTATTTGTAATATATTTTTGGAATATTTGTTATAAAATCATTAATATAATGAATTATATTAACTAAAAATGAATATTGGATACTAATTACATTTTTTTCAACCAGACCACAGCAAAAACCCAATATCAAAAACCTAATTTGATTTAAACCGAATACCGGTTCAATCAAACAAAAAAAAACCTAATCTAGTTTAGTGTCTCTGAGCATGAGTGAGCCGTCATCATCTCCACCACCACCTGTGTTTTCTCCTTCCACCATAACCATCTACGCTGTCATATTATTTTGCAACCACCACCTCCACCGCCGAGTTCTGCTTCCACCACAACCCCCGCCATCTTTTTTCTCGGCGAGCCAATGAATAAACCCGCGACTCTGACCTCCTGATTTGTAGTACCAATAACGCAGAGACGAACATCAATCCCAGCTTCCTGAACCAGCCAAAAACCCACCAAACATGTTAAGATTATCATGAAGCTAGAAGATTATCAATAAGAACATCGCTAATAAATTTTAACCAGAAAAAAACTTCACTACGATATCACGCATTTATACTCAGTACAAGAAGCGAACGATCCAAAACGAGTCGGAGTAAACTTAGAGAAACTCACCTTCCGTTTCTTGACGAAATCTATAAAAATCGGAGACCCATGAAATAGTTGAGAATCTGTGATTGAATCAGCAACCATGACTATCTTCGGAGAAATTTCAAGGAGAGAGAAGCACACTAACACACTCGCACGCACACAGAGTAATGTCGAATAATAAGAAAACCCTAATCTCCTTAATCGGAGGAAGAGAGAGAGAGGGGGAGAGAAATGGGAATCGAAAACTGCTCTGCAACGTTCCTTGTATTTCTCAGTCTCGGAGAACCATTAGATCTACACTTAATCAACGGTGGATACTAAGCAGATGGTGATCCCTGTAATACTTTGCTAACCAATAAGAATTAAGTTTTCTCAAGGTTTAATTGTAGATATAACTTAAATATATAACTAAAATAATATTATCATTACTTAAATATCTTAAATACTAATAACAAAATTAATTTCAAAATATCTTAAGAGTTTTAAATCTTATGATAATGTCTAGATCATAATTTATAATTAAATATCATTTTCGAAAATTTAATTTCTATGACTAAAAGTTTAAAGTTAAAGTTAAACATTTAGGGTTTAGTTAGATATATGGAAAATAGTAATTTATTTTTTAAAACTCAAATTAGAGAAGAGGAGAGAATCTTTAAATATTAGTTTTATGTATATATAATCAATAATTTAAAATGTTAAGTTTTAGTTATGAGTATATATAATAGTTGAATTATACCTTAAATCACAAATCCTAAATACTAAACCCCAACCCCTGTTTATACCCTAAAAAAATTTCAAATAATTGAATCGATAAACTATCGTATGAGATGTGTCTATCCGTAACTATCCGGCAGTCGTTTAATTCTTGTCCTGACCCACAACTCTAAATCAAATATTTGTGTGAGACTTTATATTAGTTGTAAATTTTGTTTTCTTATAGAGTATGTTATTAAAAATCGTCAAGACTTATAATATAACAAGATAATAGTTTTACATTTTTATACTTAATTCAAAATTACAAAATAAATTAACAGTATTTCAAACCCTAAACCATATATGTACCTTAAACTAAAATTTTTATATTACTTCGAATTTTGTTTTTCTATAGATTATATTATTTATATTTCTTATACTTAATTAGAAAATTAGAAAATAAATTAATAGGATTTCAAAATTTTATCATTAATTAAAAAATACAAAATAAATTAATATTATTCTAAACCCTAAACCCTATATATACCCTAACTCATTATTTCATATATTATTTATAATAAAACGAATTAGATATTTTTATAATGAGATGCTGTATTTTTATTTTTTTAATTAAATTTGTAGTACCGTTCACAATTTTTTTTGCAGTTTCTGAATATTAATTTTAAAAAATATATATTTTCAACCAAAAGAAAGACATTACATTATCGTAAACAAACATTCATAGTATCCCATGGAGCGTCTATACTCTACTTCTGTGATCTCCTCTACATCACTTCCTTGATCATTATTTGCTTCTTGTTGTTGCGGTTTGTGGCTGATTTCGGATGCTCTTAACCAAATGCAATGAATGAGAATTAAAGCTGAGAAGCTATGAGAAGATGGAAGTCTCGAAGAGTTGCATCTCTTCAGACAAGCCATAATCATACCTCCTCTCTCTATTTTCTCTGCAAGTCATTTCAAATCAATTTAATTAGTACAACAATTTAAAAAAAATAGAGACTGTTTGGTTTCTCACGATTATTTTCCCATAAATAGAGGCAGTTAGGTTTCTTGTTTCTCATCTATTTTCTCTGCAAAACCACAAAAAAAAAAGAAATCACAAGCCATTTAGTAACATCATGTCGTGGTGCAACAATCTTTCGGACTTGGAAGTTAACGACAAACTCAGAGCTTGGCGTTTTAGAGTGAAGATAATCAGGATTCACTCATATCAAATTTTCCAAGATGGACCGTTTTGGAGTTACATATTGGCAGACGAGGCTGTAAGTTTAAACTTTAAATCTTAGACTGAACACATCATACATGCAATTAACACATCTGACCATTTCTAAATTTGCAGGGAACTAAGACTGGGATGATAATTTATCCATCAGAAGCAAGCAAATTTAAAGGACTTGAGGAACAAGAGGGCAAGTGGGTCGAGATTTTCAGGGTTCATGTTGAGAAGGCGTTTTGATATGAACAGAGTTTAATTCCCTAAGGTCAACTGCAAGTGCACATAACAATTGTAGTATCTAGGGGTCGAACCACATAGACTCAAAAAATCCTACGATAGACTATAGAACGTCAAGTTAAGCTAGGAGGAATAATTCAGAAAATAAATCAGTAGCAAGAACGGTTTTGTAAGCAATCAACTAAAAGCGCTAAGTCTAGGGAATTCTCAGGAAATCAGACAAGCAGATCAATTATCAGTCAAGATCAAATTAAGTTCGGTTCTAGAACTCAAACACAGATATATAATGAACCAACTTTCGTTGCGAGAATTCTCTAAGTCTAATTAGCAGAAACCCAAATTTCTTTGCAATTCCTAACAGATTAAACTAGCCTTAAGTGCAGGTTCGATTTGTTCACAATTCAATTAAACCAAATTTCTTTGCAGATAATTAAATTGCTCAACCTAAATAGATCAGATTCTAAATTACACTTTCGTGTCAATTTATAAACCTAGAGTCTAGATTCTAAGTGATCAGGTTAGAAACTAGTATTAAGCACAATTCAGGTTGAAGAACAAATAAGATATGAATCCTTAACTGATGAACTAATCTAGAAAGTCATGAAAACCTTTAAGAGAATCCCTAAAGCTAACTATGAATCTACTCAGACATGATCAATGAAACACAAATCAATGAATAAATAGATTGCATAAATGGAGAGTAAAGAATAAAAGGGGTTCGAAATCTTCTCCAAAAGCAGGAAGCAATACAGGTTCAGATCAGCCCCAAAAGCTCTAAAATCTCTATGCTCAAAGTATGAAAGCGTCGCCTAAACAAGTGGCTAAAAACCTAATTATAATGATATAATCAAGTATGGGGCTTCTTTGTAATTATGATAAAACTTTTGGGCTTTGTTGCAATTTCCAAACTCTTTCATTAACTCGCCGAGAGTCGCTGTATCGACCTTTTGTCGATCGACGTACATTCCGTGTCGATCGATACAGATGTCAAATATGGGCAGTGAACTTTTCCTCTCGGCCAATAAAATGCTCCAGAATGCGCCATAATGTCCAATTCCGCTCCAAACGTGCATGTACCTAATAAACACCTGTAATGACTCCAAAGACAAGACAAAAGACTCTAAAGTCTAAAACATACTTATATCATGGCTTAAAATAGGTAAAAACCATGATATATCACGTTTGCAGGTTTCAAGCTTGTAAACTCTCCCTTCAGACTTAGTGTCATTGACAGGACTCGCATCAAACACATCAACCCTCTCAACAAATATCACTACATGGATTTCAAATCGATGGGGCATATCCTTCACATCAACATCGACACTCCTATAGGTATGATTGCTTAGCACTAACCAACACATAATCCTAAATCATGAATAAATATAAGTAACCAGATTTGAGAAACTTATCTTGTAGATATAATGGACGTGGTCTTCAACGTGGAACCCCTTGGAGTCTGTTATGCAGACCGTAAAAGGACACGGCTTGTGTTCTACATAAGGGACAACATGTAAGTCAAGAGAAATTATAATCACAAGTTTACTATATTCACAAGTCTGTTATGACAGAAGGTTTTTTTGCATGACAGAGACACTACAAGAAATATGGGTATTGATAGCACCACGAAAACGCTATCATATGTCTATTGTAGCGTTTCCATAAACGCTATGTTTGTCGCTGCCATCTTAGGTCAGCCATCTACGATAGCACTAATTTGATATGCTATCATATATCTGTCTACGATAGCGCTAATTTTGATGTGATTATATAGTTTTCAGTAGCATTGGTTTATCGCCATTTTGTAAATTAATGCAGCATATTATTCGTGCAATAATATATATTATGGTGGCAATATTTTAGGGCTGTATTATACTTTATCCTAGCATTTTTGTTGTTGCTGTGTTATTATTTATAATGTCCAATCTTTATTGCTGTTATATATCTTATGAATACTTTTATATTTTGCCATATTGAATATTAATTGGAGCTTAAAAAATTATTATATAATTATATTTTGAATTCTGGTTTTAAATTATTATTTGAAAATCAATTATAATTGCAGAAATATATTTAGAATTTATAAACATATAATTATAAACAATTAAATTTTCTCCAACTTAAACATAAACATCCACAAACAAGAAATACATACTCTAAGTATACCAACAAACACAAACACAACTTCAACTGAAAACATAAACTTAATAGTTGTAATGTCTCAAGTATGATCCCACAGCATTAGAAGGAAGCTTTACCCATGGAAGATTCTCGGATAAGTGATGGCTGTCCAAGTATCCCTACGAGATATAGAAGCGTCTGCGAGTCGTTACCAAACAGAGCATAGAACCAATGGAGATTACTAGAGGCTCATGCGTGTTGCGAGGTCAATGCTTCAGTTTGTAGAATGAATGCACCTAAAGCTGAACATATCCGCACAGATATTCCATTTTTTTATTGAGGATCCATTTTCGAACGGAACTACTCATGCCTAGGCAAAACGGTATATCATCTCCTCCTTGACTCGCAAACCCAACTCTGCATCAAAACAAAAAAACATTTCTTGATTTATCAAATCATCATGTCTTTTGGTTAGATTTCTTGAATTTACGAAAATATACCTTTCATCGTCAAGAGGAATACCGAGAGTATCATGAAGCAATGATACAATATATGCCGATGAGAAACAATAACGAAGAAGATCCTCTTTCTCAAATGACGGGTCTTTTACTATCAACTTTGACCAATCTTCTCCACAGAAAGCCACGACACCTAAAGAACATAACATTCTCCAGAAATAGCTTGTGCCTTGTATTGTTGGTCTAATGAGTTATCTACATTACGAGCATGAAATCATAATGAAAAAACGAAGTACCTTAGAGGTGTGAAAGAAATTTTCTGTGGCTAAAAATCTTCCTTGAAGCTTAGGCTTGAAAGTTGATCCAATAGAACAATGCTGATCCGAGCATTTATCTGCGCTCAAAAGTAGATTCGTTGTAGCACACTGCAAAATTATAAAGCCAAAAGTGTCTTATGTTTAGTTGGTTTTATGTGGATAGAGAAAACCAAAGGAAAAACTTTTATCCTACATCGATGACGACTCTAGCGTACTGTAAAACCTTGTCTTCTTTAGGTGCTCCACTGTACTCAGCATAATTGCCAAGCTCAGATGCATACCCGAGATCTCCAACCTGGATAACATTTTAGAAGACATCTCAGAGGCTAACACTTGTAAAATAAAAAAATCAGGTGTTTTCATATAGAAACATACGGTATCAGCGTAGATGACACTAGCACCTCCTCCAGCTATCATAGTCCAAATCCTTCCCTTGGGATTCACAACTGTGAACTTCAATGACGCACTTGTCTGCATATACAGAAGGTTCATATGAGTCATACAGAAACTGACGTCTTCCTAAACCACCGATTTGTACAGATTGGTGATGATACCTTTTCATCTAGATCGTGGATGAAGCTCTCTGTGGGGCTCATCACTCTTCCAAATGGCATAGGGAATTCAATGTCGCCCCACCTGCAAAATGTAAGAGGTTAAGTACATCGCTTGAATACAGCAGCAGGGTGGCTTATCATGCCTTCTTGAAACTCTTTACCTCAAACAGTTGAGAGCCAATTTTGCTTCTTAAAGTTTTTGAAAGCAGCGGTGTCATCAAGCTCACCCCTCATATCCAGAGGATAAGACTTTCCATCAACCAATGCGAAACTTAGATCCCATCACCTTCATAGATTATTGAACATTTTCAAGGGCGTGAATGCAATAAATCCATTGAGTCATTGCTGCTCGAGCACGGGTCACTGCTGTTGCAACGAAGAAAATTAACTGATAACACAAAATAACTACTAAATTCAACAAGCAGAAACCCTAATCAAATTTATCTAATGAACAGTCGAGTTCAGAGATAGAGACAGAGAGAAGGAAGTGGTATGAGAATGAGGAATCAGATCCTCTGGAGGAACCCTCGATGAGATGTAGATAAAGAGACAAAACCCTAACTTCACCTACACAATAACACAAACGAAATAGAATCAAATCTCAAGCACACTAACCTTGCTTGATTGAAATCCATGGAATAAGACCACGATTTCTCTTTGACCTGATGTCGCAGTGAAGGAGAAGGAACGATGAAGGAGAAGGACAAGTACCGGTGATGGCGTCTACAGCCTCGTTTCAATATGGGCCAAATCTTCTTCTGTAACTTAAGTGAATCTCTATGTCGGTTGCTTCAAAGGTGGACACGAGTAATCTAGGAAGAATAAGATTTATGAATAAATAATCTAGGGAGAAGATAGTTAGTTTCAGAGAAGATGGGAAGGGAGAAGAAGAGGGTGAAGAGATAGGAACCAGGAAACTAAAATTTTTGTAGAAAAATTTACCCGGGACTTGATATTTTCTAAGGCCAAATTTTTAGATTTTAGCATATCCATAAAATATGCTACAAAATATATGTGTGGTTATATAATATCATTGATATATAATAAATATTTAAGGTTTATATTCTTGACATGCTATATTTTGGTTTTTTTTGTTCAAGGTTTAAAGTTTAGAATTTAGAATTTGAAATTTTGGAATATGAATTAGGGTTTAGACTTGAGTTTGAGGTTAATGTTCAAAATATTAGATTTGGAAAACAATAATTCTTGTATAAATGTTGAATTTTAGTTTAACCTTATAGTAATTAGATTTTGATTTATAATTTAGGGTTTTAATATTTATTTATAGTTTAGGATTTAAGGTTTAGGGATTTGAGGGTTTAGGGATTTGAGTGTTTAATGATTTAAGGGTTTAGAGTTTAGATTTGAATTTGAACTTAATGTTTTAAAATAATAATTATTTTATAAGTTCTTTGTATTTAGGGTTTAGACTTAAGTTTTGATATTTGGAAGTGAAGATTTGAAATTTAAACAATAACTAGAGTTAGAATTCACAATTTTGTATTTAATTGGTTTATCTTTTTCTTAAGTGATCATTTTGTTCTTATACTTTATGATATGATTTAGGTTTGGTTGAATTTTGGGTATTGGAATATAGGTTTAGGGTTTAGGTTTTAGAGTTTAGGGTAGGGTTAGGACATTGTAGTATATGGTTAGGGTTTAGGGTATTGGAATCTTAGTTTTAGATATGTAACAATAATCATCTTTTGTTTTATAATTTAGGGTTTTGATATTTATTTGGAGTTTAGGGTTTAGGGATTGGATACTTTGTGAGACTTATTAACTCTTAAACTCTTACCCTTCAATACTTTTAAACCATAAACATAGTTTCCTAAACTCTAAATTAAATGTTTCAAAAATATTTAAAAAATTTATATTTTCCAATTTTGTTATATTTTCCAATTTAAATTTTTTGTTCTTAGAGTAAAACAATAATTTTTAGAAGCAATATGATGACAATGAAAAGAAAAAACCCGTTTGACCAAAAAAAAAAGAAAAGAAAAAATCCATGTTACAATCTTGTCTTTTATATCAGTTCCACTACTGTCTATAGGAACAACCGGTTTGGTTGTGGCCCAAGAATCAAAATCAACCCCCTTGTTTTCTAACTCTCATGTCTCGACTGCCTATTTCGTGGTGCAGCCGCCACTTCTTCTTTCTCCTCTGTCTTCGCCGCGCTCTTCGACATCCCTGAAGTAGTTTCCGGTTTGTACCACCAAAGATGAGCTTAAAGAAAAGAGAGAGGAAGACGACCACAACGGAAATGAGGACACCCATGGTTAAGTTTGGTTGTGTGTTCAGCTTTCTCAATGAGTTCCTACAAAAAAAAAAAACTACAGTTTTTAGTGAAGCTTCTTCTTGATCCAATATAAGATGTTCTGAAGTCTGGAGATGGGAGCTTACCATGATCTTAGACTTGTACGCACTTAAGAAAGAAATGTCTACAACCTTGTACAAGAGGTCGAACACCTTCTTCGGCACCAATCCACAAACACATATAAGTAAAAAGATATGAGGCTACAATTGTTTTGTGGCTAAAAATCAATTTACCTGGTAGCTCTTGAGACCATTTGTCTCGCCATCAACTTCATCCTCTGCCAAATACAACATTGTCATCATATCATCAACAGGTTCTCTATGATCGGGATAACAAGTTTGTCATAGTATATGTTACCTTGAATCCCTTTTATCATCTCCATGTGAGCTATCTGCCATATGTCAGATATGAAAGAATCATTAAGATCCAAAGTTTAACCTTGTATTTAGGGACTTTTGAATTGTCTAACATTCACGCTTACACGAAATTCTTTAGCTTGTGGATTAAGCATTGTCACAAGACAAGATTCCATGCCATAGCAATGAATAACGGCTCCAGCATTTCGCATCTCATATGCCTGCACCACAACTTTAAACATTACCTTATAAGAGATCATCACCAGTCGTTAGAAACTATTACAAAGACAGGAATGATGTTCCATCTATAAAGTAAAGCTCACCAGTGAGATCATTTTCCATCTATTCGTTTCTAATATCATGAATCTTACTTCTTCAAATACGTCAGCCTCTGTATTGCTTTCCTTGTATGGTCTAGAAGCACATTCGAATCCTTTTGTGCTTTAGATCTTTTCTCATCCACTCCAGTCATCCTCAGAGAAATATCTCCCATTGCAACAAGGAAACTACACACATTTCTACTGCATCAGAAGTTTCACACCTGGAGATAGCAACACAGCTAATAAGAGAGCCAACAGTGAACCTCACGTGCTTAGTTCAGTGTCCCTTATGTTCAACAAATTAGCCACATTTGCAAGAACTTTAGTTGAAGATACCACATTCGACGGTAAGCTCTCTTGTGCCATTCCCGCACTCTCTAATATCTCTTTAATCCTAGCCGCTACATAAACAATTTTTCAACCTAGAGATGTTATGAAAAGATACCATAGTAACATATCAGAAACCCATGATGCGAGAAACAAGAATGATAATCGAAAGAATCAAATTTGGAGCTAATGGTGCAAACTAGAGATTACAAGTAAGTACCTTGAGCACGGTATTCCGAAGCCTTTTGAAGAAATCGTTGGCAACAATGTTTGCAGCTTGAGACTTGGCTTGAGAAGCGGTGGCGAGATTATACAGATGGGCGATGCTTCGATGAGTGTAATCGAAATTGGGGACTTCTCTGCTGACGGCTGTTTGGGCCAGATTTCACTCCCAAGCTAAATCAGCTGAATAAGGCCCGATGCATACACAGTCAAAGCCCAACTCACTAAAGGAGGCTCCGACTGCGGAGTGTAGCTCGACAAGCGGTGGACCCACTTGCTGGAAACAACCCGACGAAGAAGGAGGAGTCGCTGGGGGGTACGATCCCGAAGATCTCGCAAGTTGTTGGACTCAGCTCCGAAGATCAGGAAAGACGGTTACGAAGCTAAAGACTATAAAAGGAGAGCTCAACGGCAATAATAGGGATCCGAACATCTTTTGAGTATTCGAACCTAACACTAAGATCTTGTAATCGCTCTATAGCTCGAGTTCTTGTTGTTCTTACTTCTAAATCAATACAAATCCACTTTTCACCATTGTTTAGCTCCTTGATCTCGTTCAACCAAGAATCTAGCCCACCTATATAACAAATCAGCTCATCAAAGACACTCTAGAAACTGAGTGTGGGTTTTAGGATCCACATTTTGGCGCCGTCTGTGGGGAAGATTCATAGATATTCTTTACACACGAACTCGATCAACAGCCTATTAGCGTGGAGATGGATCCCAACGCAACAGCTCCGGTCGGATCGCCAAGGTCGCAAGACCTTGATCAAACGAACGCAAACGTTCAGATCGGGAATACCGGATCAGAGTCGACCCAGACTCAAGCAGGATCCGGAACAGGGGACCGCATCCCTATTTCCCAGCCTCTAGGAGTTGCGCCCCCGGGCTCAATTTCACAGACAACCGAGAGAACGAACTCTCGAACCTGGATACGATCCGAGGATCGCTCCCAAGGGGACGCGCAAATCCCTCGGACTGTTCCACAAACTCGCCCTGACTCGCCAAGCCTGACGAGATCCGTCACCGATGGCATGGCAGAGCTCCGTAAAATGCTAGCAGTCCTAATTAATAGATCGCACGATCAAGAAGCCACACAACGGACTGTACTAGCCCGGCTAGACATGCACGACAGGAGTCTGCTGAACCTCGGGAACAGGCCACGGCCCGACACGAGGACTACGGCAGACGCCACCGCGAGGAGCCCGTTACCTCGCATGCGTTTGGACTTCGAGGAGGACTATATAACTCCCGAAGCCCCGAGACAGACTTCGGCGGCCGGAAACAGCGGCTACCCAGTGTTTAGTCCGATCTCGGGAAACGCACTTCCCAGTTCAAACACCGTGGCCTCGACCTCAACGGGTATTACGGCCCCTGAGGGAGCGCGACTGCCGACGCCCCCACCCATGCCAACGAGCTATGAAGCAAACAGGCACCGGGTGTTGGGGGCATCAGCCTTTGCCTCCAGCACGCGTCCTCCAGTGACGGAGCCCGGGACTAACACTGCTCGGCCTCCCCCGAGCGAGATAGCCCAACAAGCCGGAACTAGGGGACCGAACAATACGCGTCCGAGGAGCACGCAACTCCCCATGTTCGACCAACGAACGGACATAAATGACGAAAGCATATATGCCAGGATCCAGCGTCTGCAAGCTGCGGTCCACTCGGCAACAAGCGCGGCTCCAGACATCGATCAGGTTATCGAGGAGACCCGACGAACTCCGTTCACGGATAGAATCGCTAGCGCGAGGATCCAGAACACCGGGAAAATCAAAATCCCGGAATATGCGGGAAGTACAGACCCGAAAGCCCACGTTAGAGCTTTCAGGCTTGCGGTCTCTAGAGCACATCTCACCGATGAAGAGAAGGAAGCAGGGTACTGCAGACTTTTCGCTGAAAACCTCACCGGCACCGCACTAGAATGGTTCGCCAGTCTAGAAGGAAACTCGATCGACAACTTTACGCAGCTCGTATCGATCTTTCTAAAGCAATACTCGATCTTCATCGAAGAGAAAACCTCGGAAGCCGACCTCTGGGCTCTGAAGCAAGGGCCGGACGAAACTCTCAGAGCCTACATCGCAAGGTTCAGGGAAGTTAAATCACGTATAGCCGACCCAAACGAAATCATAGCGATCGCGGCTCTAGAAAACGGACTCCTATACACGTCGGAGTTCAGGAAGGAGCTCGCGGTCCGACCGTGCACGTCCTTGGACGACGCGCTGCACAAAGCTACCTATTACGCAAAGTACGAAGAAACCGTAGCTGCGGCAAAAGAAGAGTCAAGCCAGAAGAAAACCAGCAAGAAGGAATCCTCTGGCAAAGGACAACACTGCCTAACGGTGGATGGCAAGCCCCAATGGCGCAAACCCTACGATGCAAACAAGTATTGCAAATACCACGACAAGCAAGGGCACTCCTCCGAAGAGTGCCGGTCCAAAGATCGCCTGCTGGCAACCAAAAACAACAGCAGCGAGACTCCGGAACCGGAGGAGAAAGAGCCCGAAAAGAAAGATAAAGGAAAAAGCAGCAAGTCGAAAAACAAAAAGAATTCGCAATCTAAGCGCGAGAGGACTCCGGAAAAGGAGGGATCGGATTCCCCAGTTCCCTCTCGAAAACGCATAGATACAATTTTCGGTTTAGCTCGATGCGGGGGGTCGATGAAATCCGTCATCACACCACCCCCGGCTCCTAAAAAACCAGCCGGCCAGTGCTTGCCTAAGCTCGGGCTGTGCAGTTCGAGCCTCCCTAAAACGATAAACTTTATATCCGGAGGCTCAAGGTTTTGTCGGAACTCGGTAAACTCGATCAAAGCTCATCAGAGACGAGTTGCAAGTGAACTCAGGGAGATGGTCCCAACCGAAGGACCGGACACTCATATAACATTCTCTGAGAGCGAAACATTCAAACTCGACAAACCGCATGATGACGCTTTGGTAATCCAGCTCGACGTAGCCGGATTCGAACTCTCCAGAGTCATGATTGACACAGGGAGCTCGGTGGATCTCTTGTTCTACGATGCCTTCCGAAAGATGGGCTTCAAAGACTCGATGCTGACCGGAGGGAAAACCCCATTAACCGGGTTCGACGGCGAAACCACCTACTCGATGGGAACTATAAAACTCCCATCCATCGCCGGGGGGCAACAGGAAATCCTGGAGTTTGTAGTAGTAAACAAACCGGCCCCGTACAACGCGATATTGGGTAGACCATGGATCTATACCATGAAGGCAGTGCCCTCTACCTATCACCAGTGTGTGAAGTTCCCGACCCCTTCGGGAGTCAAGACAATTTACGGGAATCAAAAAGCTGCAAGATCGTGCTACCTAACTTTCTTCAAACAGCTAGAGACCCACAACGTATAGCAATTACAGAAAGAGGAAGAGCTCGCTTCCCGGACTACGAAACGCAGCAACGATCCAACAGTCCGAAGCCCGCGAAAAGATTTAGTCGTCTCAGTCTGTATTGACGACAAAAACCCGGAAAGGTGTGTAAACATCGGATCGGAGTTACTGAACGCAACCAGGAAAGAACTCATCAAATTCCTCAAAGAAAACGTAGGCACATTCGCTTGGTCCACAAAAGACATGAAAGGGATCGACATCGAAGTCACCTCGCACGAGTTGAACGTCGATCCCACTTTCAAACCCGTGAAACAGAAACGCCGCAAACTCGGCCCAGACCGAGCCAAAGCGGTTAACGATGAGGTCGACAGACTACTAAAGGTCGGGTGTCAATCAGGGAGGTGAAATACCCCGACTGGTTAGCCAACCCGGTCGTCGTCAAAAAGAAAAATGGAAAGTGGAGAGTCTGCATAGACTTCACGGACCTGAACAAAGCATGTCCAAAGGACAGCTTTCCACTACCACATATAGACCGTCTGGTGGAAGCCACTGCCGGACACGAACTGCTATCCTTCATGGACGCTTTCTCTGGGTACAACCAGATCCTCATGAACCCAGAGGATCAAGAAAAAACGGCCTTCATAACCGACCGCGGAACCTACTGCTACAAGGTGATGCCTTTCGGACTGAAGAACGCCGGAGCTACCTACCAGAGGTTGGTGAACAAAATGTTCGCCAATCAGCTCGGAAAATCAATGGAGGTTTACATAGACGACATGCTTGTAAAATCCTCTAGAGAAAATGACCACATAGAACAGCTCCGGGAATGCTTCAAGATCCTAAACCAGTACGGGATGAAGCTCAACCCCGCCAAATGCTCTTTCGGAGTACCTTCGGGAGAATTCCTCGGGTACCTTGTAACAGAGCGAGGGATCGAAGCTAACCCAAAACAAATAACGACCTTCCTGGAAATGCCTTCCCCAAAAAACAAAAGGGAAGTGCAGAGACTGACAGGACGGATAGCAGCTCTAAATCGCTTCATCTCTCGGTCTACGGACAAATGCCTACCATTCTACAATCTCCTCAAAGGAAACCGAAAATTCCAATGGGATGAGAGCTGTGAAAACGCCCTCAACGAGCTCAAGAAATACCTCACCGAACCTCCAATACTAGCCAAACCAGTGGAGGGCGAGCCTTTGTATCTTTACATCGCGACTTCGTCCGCCGCGGTTAGCGCTGTCCTGGTCCGCGAGGAACAAAACAAGCAAAAACCCATATATTACGTGAGCAAAACGCTCATAGACGCAGAAACGAGGTATCCAGCGATGGAGAAACTCGCGCTCGCAGTAGTAATGGCGGCAAGAAAGCTAAGGCCGTACTTCCAATCGCACGCCATAGTAGTGATGACATCACAACCTATTCGAACTATACTCCACAGTCCGAGCCAATCCGGCCGACTGGCCAAATGGGCGATCGAACTGAGCGAATACGATATCGAGTACCGGACCAGAACGAGCGCTAAAGCTCAGGTCCTGGCAGACTTCATTATCGAGCTCCCGCCCATAGCTCCGGAGCTGGAAAATCAAAACGATCATTGGACTCTCCATGTAGACGGAGCCTCATCCAAACACGGCTCCGGGGTAGGAATCAAACTCGTGACCCCCACAGGAGAGGTAATCGAGCAATCATTCAGACTTGGCTTCAGTGCATCCAACAATGAGGCCGAGTATGAAGCCCTCATAGCTGGACTCCGACTCGCAATCGGAGTCGGAGCACGAGAAGTACACGCCTTTAGTGATTCACAATTGGTTGCGAGCCAGTATCACGGCGAGTACGAAACTAAGGATGAACGCATGGAAGCGTACGTCAAGGTAGCCCACGAGTTAGCAGATCAGTTAAAAGATTTTACACTCGAAAGGATACCTCGGGGGGAAAACTCCTCCGCCGACGCCCTGGCAGCTTTAGCCTCGACGTCCGACCCCAAGGTCAAAAGAATAATACCCGTGGAAGGGATAGATAAGCCGAGTATCGACGTAGCACTGAAAGCACAGGCTGCAAATATACCCGCGCCGTCTCAGACGGGTCAGGACGAACTCCTATCCGGGGCATCCGACTCCGGAGCGCCCTCAGAAACGGCCTCGGGATGCCACGAAGTCTACGACATTGGCCTCCGTAGTGGCCGGCAGGTCCCCGAACCTCCCGTTGAGGAGGAGGAATCCGAGCCTGAAAATGAGGAACCGGACGCAGAATTCCTGAACAGGCCGGATTGGAGGGAACCAATCCTAGGCTACATCAGACACGGCCAAGTCCCTGATGACAAGTGGCAAGCCAGGAAGCTTAAAGCCCGAAGCGCCCGATACTGCATAATCCACGATTGCCTATTCAAACGTAGCACCGCAGAACCTTACCTGCGATGTGTGCATGCCACGGAAGCCCTCGCCGTAATGGGCAATACCCACGAAGGCACCTGCGGTAACCACTCCGGAGGAAGGGCCCTGGCCATCCGCATCAAAAGACAAGGATTTTTCTGGCCGACTATGATCGCAGATTGCGAGAACTACACCAGGCAGTGTGATAAATGCCAAAGGCACGCACCCATTATTCACCAGCCTGCGGAAAAATTGTCCTCAATCTCTGCACCATACCCCTTCATGAGGTGGTCAATGGACATAGTAGGGCCTCTCGTTTCCTCAGGACCAAAACAGCTAAAGTACCTCCTGGTCCTAACAGACTATTTCACCAAGTGGATAGAGGCTAAAGCCTACCAGCAAACCACGGAAATCGAAGTACAACACTTCATCTGGGAGCACATAGTCTGCCGACACGGACTCCCCTACGAAATAGTAACAGATAACGGTTCTCAGTTCATCTCAAGGGCTTTCAGAAATTTCTGTAAGACCTGGAAGATACGCCTGACCACATCTACTCCAAGATACCCCCAGGGAAACGGTCAGGCAGAAGCTGCGAACAAGACTTTGTTGTATAGCCTTAAAAAGAGACTCGACTCTAAAAAGTCCGCCTGGTCTGAAGAGCTACCAGGAGTCCTGTGGGCCTCCCGCACTACACCTCACAGCGCGACTGGCGAGACTCCGTTTTCATTAGCATACGGGATGGAAGCAGTAGTCCCCGCGGAAATATCGGTCCCAACCATCAGAAGGGAACTGAGCCCGAGACACGAGGGACTAAACGAACAGATGCTCCGAGACCATCTAGACATGATCGAGGAACAGCGCGACCGAGCGCTAATCCGAATGCAAAACTATCAGCAAGCAACTTCCCGATATTACAACTCCAGAGTCCGACCTCGGAAGTTTATCGTGGGAGACTTAGTGTTGCGCAAGGTCTACGAAAACACTAGAGAGCCAGGCGCCGGGAAACTCGGGACAAACTGGGAAGGACCCTACAGAGTCACCGAGATAATCCGGGACGGCGTCTACAAGCTCACGAAACACAAAAACGGAGTACCCGTGAAGAGGCCATGGAACGCCATGAACCTCAAGCTATACCATTCATAAGTACTCACAATAATCGAACTACGTTAGGCTTGATCCCTTGGCAGGGTACGTAGGCAGCTCGAACGTCGAGCGCAGCCACTTCACCCAAAAAAACTTAGAAATTATCACATTTACTTCTACGTTTATTTTTGGGGGGAGTACAGGGTTATCACCCAATACATCAATGTAAACTCTGAAGCATACATTAATGAAATTCTCTTAACGGTTTGACATGTTATTGCAAACTCACCAAGTCTTAAAACCTTGGCAATTACAAACGCGAAAGACCACCAAATAAACGAAGTCTGAACTTCACACAGGCTTTACTTAGTACAAATTCAACACCACGCATCGCTCCGAGTCTACACAGCAGATGTGAACGGCGAACATAGATCGCAAACATACTAAGTCTTAAAATCTTAAGTATTTTGCGAACTGTAAACCCCAAGGAACTCTTCCAGAGTAAACCTCCAAAGCCCAGCACCCGTAAACAAACTTGAAAATAAACCCTAAACGACTTTGCACAGGTCAAACAGGTATTCAAACCACGGCAAACCAGAGGGCTCAAAGTCGCGAAACGAACTCCCTAACACGAGAAATGTCTGGCCAGACTAAGCAACAAAAATAAAGAGTTCTACACGGCGACTCGAGGGTTCAGCATGCAAACTAACAATGCACAACCGAACCTCGAGATTTTGCTAAACTAAAAAGATCCAAACTCGAACATAAAACATAAAAGCGTGCATTAAGGCTCACCCGAGCCAAATAGAGTTATGGATAAAAGCCCTCCCAGGCAACACCGAAAGCAAAATCAAAAGAGTTCAACTTTAGCCCAAAAGGGGGCTTTAGGGGATTCCAAAAAAGAACAGAAATTAAAATTTTCTAAGGAGCGGCCATCAGCCCTGCTCCTCACCACCAGCCTTCTCGCCTTCACCACCTTGTTGCTCTTGGACTCCGATCTCCGTCGCCTTGGTCACTCCGGTACTCGCAGGTCCCGCCATCATCTCGGCATTCGAGCCAAACTCATTAAAGCCTGCGGAGCGAGCCACGCGCATCACTGAATCCTCGGAGATCTGAGGGATAGCACGAAGCTCGGCACTCAGAGAGAAGTCAGACACCTGCGCGGCCTCAAACTCCTTCGCAAAAGTCTCCCTCTGCTCCAGCAGCTTGGGAAGCTCCTCCTCGATAGTAGTCACCCCGCTTTGCAGAAGGTTTATCAGCTCGATATTTGCCTCCACCTCCTGGACCTTCATCTCGCAGTCCGTCTCCTTCTTCTTCCTCTCGAACTTATCCTTGTGAGCTTCGAACATGTCATAATAATGACCGTCCCTTATCCTCATTCCATCATGCCTGGCCAAGCGAATCGCATCATCCGCCTTCTCGAGGAGTTCCTTGACCTTCTGCTCCAGAGTAACCGTCCTCTCCACAGCAATCGAACGCTCAGACTTCACAACGTTAAGCTGAGCATCGATGAGCTTCACCTCCTCCTGGCAACTCTTGAGACTCGCAGTCAGCTGGTGCACGACACTCTGAGCTTGCTCGAGCTCTTCCTGTCTAGGGACACTCCTGAGGCTTTGCTCGTAAAAGGCCGTGAGTTGGTTATCCGCCTCCAGAGCCTGAAATAGAAAATGAGCATTAAAATCCGGAGAGGGAAAGAAGAGACAAAAACTCGAAGCTACCTTTCCCTTAGCGGTCATTGCTTTGACGTATAGCTCCCGGCCTATCAGGTTCCTCACAGAAGGAAGCGAGCACCCAGCAGCCTTACAATGGCGGAGCAAATGAGCGAGTCCCTCAGGATCGTCTGTGATCGGAAAGTCCTTCGTATGATCAAACTTCCAGTGAAACGGTTTGGACCCCGAAGCATTCGACGAGCCCGACCCAACGGCTGCCTCCTTTTCATATCGAGGCTTCTTGTTCGAAGGTTGCACCGAGGAATCACTCCCAGTGGCCCGCGAACTCAGATGAATCACTTGGTCGGGACGTAAAGCTTCCGGTCCCTTTCCAGACTCCGCGTCCCGACGTGGAGGCGGCGGTGGAACACCTCCAGACCTCCCATCGTTGATCGCCCCAGCCAGAGCATCACTCAGCTGGCCGGCACGGATGGGTGCGTATCCACCAGACGTCGCCTTCTCGGAAGGCCTCTTGGATGACTCTCGAACAGTAGGACGTCTCCTCATCTTTCTCTTTGTCTGGGTAGTGCTCGACGAAGCAGCGTCAGAGGGCGAGTGTTCTCGGGAAGCTACAAATTAAAAGAGGACAGTCAAGACTCACGCCGAGACCGTGTATACAAAGGAAGAAGAAGAACACGCGAACACTCACCAAGAAGTATCTGAGCAGGACGAACCTCCAACGGCACAATTACCTCCGGAAGTTCGAGTGCACGCCTAACTCTATCGGCGGTAAACGACGACCAAAGCACGTCTCTGGAGCTCAGAGTAGCCGCTAGCCTCCTAATCACTGGAGTTATTCCGTACCGATCCGGGATCTCTGAAAACAAGCGAACAAGAAGTCAGATATCCTCAAGCAAAACCAACATGCAACGAAAGGGAGACCTAGCTAAACGCTATCCCTAACCAATAGACTCCGACCACGAAGTCGCGACTCTAGAAGGGTCATAAGCCCCGATCGAATGATGGTCGAGTTTGAACCAAAAGGGACGCTCCCTCCAACGATCCTCCCGGTTTGGCACAGCCACCAGAATCGCCAAGCTCCGTCGGGGAGAGAGATAGAAAAGCCCCGTCGCCGAGTTATGCTTGATCGAACACAGATCGTGGAGGACAGACAGGTCGAACGGAACCTTTTCTTCTCGAGCCCTAACCAGCAGGCCGATAAGATAACGGATGAAATTCGGCGTTAGCTGCGGAAGCGCTATCCCAAGCTCGCCTATCACATCCAACAGAAGACGAGGAATCGGGAAAACCAGGTTGCACTTCTCGAAGTACGCCTTATAAGCACAACAATAACCAGGTTTAACCGACTCCGGCGTCTCTCCGGGATCGAGAAGTCTTAGCTCCACAGATCTCGGCACACCGTACGACGAGTACAAACTCTCGATATCCTCCGCTTTCGTAGTCGGAATAGGATGCTCGAACTCCTCCTCCTCGGCCACCTGCTTCTCTTTTTTTACCTTAACCAAGCTCAATTTTGACATCTCTTAAAGAAAATCGGAAGAAAACAGTTCTTTTCTTTTTACAAACAGGTGAAAGAAAACTACAAGAAGAAAGAGAAACGGAAGCGTAAAAGTAAATAGAGGAGTAGCCACTATAAAAGGGAAGTGGAGAAGTTACCTTGCGAATGGCGGTTGTGAATTGGAGAGTGGGTTCACGAGGAGGTAGATTATAAAGACGTCATAATTACGCCACCTCGGGACTCCGTAAATCTTTTCGAAATCTCGCATATCGCAACCGTCAAATCACGCGAGAATCTTCTCGCATGCCACAAACGCGCACAGCTAGCGCCACGCGCTCATCTCAACCATTCATCTTGGCGGGATTTCTCTCTGCGCGTCATCCGACGGTGCGTGCGTGAAGCCGAATCGTCCAGAATATTCGGCGCGATCCTAATTACTAGATCTGGCCTTATCCAAGAAGACTATGGGCCCGACCCCGAAGATCTCACCTTTCAAGCTCGGGAACCTGCTTAAAAGGCTGGGGGGCAAATGTTTGGGCCAGATTTCACTCCCAAGCTAAATCAGCTGAATAAGGCCCGATGCATACACAGTCAAAGCCCAACTCACTAAAGGAGGCTCCGACTGCGGAGTGTAGCTCGACAAGCGGTGGACCCACTTGCTGGAAACAACCCGACGAAGAAGGAGGAGTCGCTGGGGGGTACGATCCCGAAGATCTCGCAAGTTGTTGGACTCAGCTCCGAAGATCAGGAAAGACGGTTACGAAGCTAAAGACTATAAAAGGAGAGCTCAACGGCAATAATAGGGATCCGAACATCTTTTGAGTATTCGAACCTAACACTAAGATCTTGTAATCGCTCTATAGCTCGAGTTCTTGTTGTTCTTACTTCTAAATCAATACAAATCCACTTTTCACCATTGTTTAGCTCCTTGATCTCGTTCAACCAAGAATCTAGCCCACCTATATAACAAATCAGCTCATCAAAGACACTCTAGAAACTGAGTGTGGGTTTTAGGATCCACAACGGCTTCGAACTGTGAGGTGAGCCACGCTTTCACCTCCGAGATCTGGGAGGCGTCAGAAACTCCCTTGGATTTCAGCCACGCTTTCGCTTCCGGGAAGACGCAATATCCCTTTTCTGCAAATTTTCTGGGAATCGAAGGTGAGCTAGGGTTTGGGTGAGCTTGGTCGAGGGAGAGGGAGGTGGAGGTGAAAGAGGAGGCTGAGGGGGAGTTGGGTGGGGAGAGACGGTTCAGCTATAGCAGCAGAGTCGGCGGAGGAATAGATCGGTGGAGAAGAAGAGTTTTTGTGAGATTTTTCTTCCAGATAAATGAAAGTTTTTGTGAGGAGTTTTATTTATTTTTGGTCTCTACAAAAGATACTATTAGAGTGTTAATTGTGTTTTTTTCTAAGTGTTGGCGCTCATTAAATAGATAGCAAAAATTTGGCTCTAAAACGAAGTTTAGTTTCCCGCTAAATGAAATAACAGCATAACATTGATTTAATGTCGTAAGATAGTATCCCATTCCGTCATACATTCTATAATAGCAGTTTTCAAATTTGTGCTATCGTCATATGCTATCAATAACAGTATTTCTTGTAGTGAGACCATCAAATTAAATGTGTTGCAAATTGGGACACTGCTTATGCATTCAGGGATGAGTGGGAAAACACTAGGGGTCTTGGAGTGGTGATTGTGGTGTTAAAGATTTGGAGGATCCATAAGCACTTAATCGGTGATGATGAGGCATGGCTGGAAACCCATAGAGGATTATCTGATTTCAGATTCAACCCCCGGATGGTAGAGGTTGATGATTTTAGGAGAAAGCTAGCAAATAATGACCCCTATGTTGCCATACACGGTGCTATTGTGCCTCTCTAAGACCTGAGTTTTATATGCCCTATGTCTCTTCTCTGTCTCTTTAACTTAAACATGATGTGTTGTTGAACTTATCTCTGTTATTTTCTTGTTTCGGATCTTTACTTATGTTTGTTTGTTTTTAATTTATGTTTTGTCTTTAGTTTTCTGTTTCATATAGAACTGTTAGAAAATTTAGATGTATCTAACCTGGATAAGGTTATGCGGATTGGTTTTCTCAGTCCCACTGTTGTAACAAGCTAGACCTGCAAAGCAATAACACAATTATGTGGATTTATAATTCGTAAAAACAACATTCAGGCACATATAATTCACATATAATTACCAGAAACAATCAAGTTTAAGTGATTTTACCTGATAACTTGTATATTCTTATGCTAATAACCGAACTACAAAAGAAAAGTAACAAGTTATACAAGTATAAATCGATTGAAACATCCCAGCAAATAACAAGTACCTTTAATCGAAGCAGCTATACAAATCGATGGGTTATGTGTAACAATGATTCATGATAGATTTTTATGGATCTAGGAGAAAGAGATTGATAGCTAACAAATCAATGGGTTCTGTGTAACTGAGATTCGGAAAATCAAAAGGAGAAGACGCATTATAGCTTAATAGAGTTGGCTTGGTTATGAACGAGATAGATTTATCGAGACAATGAGTGTTTAGACACGAAACTGTGAGAAATTAGAGCTGACATTCGAAGGAAGTTAGGAATAGAAACTCGAATTTCAGTGTGGGATAGAGAGAAATGGAAGAGATTCTGCGAATAGAGGGAGAAAATTGGAGCCAAATGAGGAAGTGAGGGAAGAACAAAAAATTAGGTCAGAAATTTGGGGGTTTTTTTTGGAGCCGATCAAATTTTTGATTTGGAGGCAAAATAAATCTAAGTATGGCAGGTCATTTCGTTTTACCGCGTATGTTTTGTATAACATTTTTAAAACGTTTTGCTATAAAAACATAAAACCGAGCTTAATTTGGTTTTTTGTTAATATAAAAGTCTAACATAGCGTTTGATAATTACAAACGCTATGTAAAAAACCAAAGTAAGTCTACCATAGCACAATCGCAAAAAACGATATGCTCGTCTGCTATTAAAACCCAGATTTCTTGTAGTGGAAGTTTCTTGCTGGATTTTGATTTGGAAAGACGTATATGCTTCTGTATGTAGCTGGCATTGGTAGTACGACTACACACTCGCTACAACTTGAACTTAAGACAATTGAAGCGGCAACAAATAAGTTTTCAGAGAGCAACAAGATCGGTCAGGGTGGATTTGGAGAAGTTTTCAAGGTACATTTTCCTAAACTTTCTCGTTTTTTTTTAAATTCCTAGAAAGTTTGGATAACACATTCAAGTGATGTTTAATTATTTGTAGGGTGTGCTTCCATACGGGACAGAAGTTGCAGTGAAGAGGCTGTCAAAACATCGAGTCAAGGCACATGAGAGTTCAAGAACGAGGTTGTTCTGCTGGCAAAGCTTCAGCACAGGAATCTGGTTAGGTTTCTC
The DNA here is from genome assembly GCA_030180135.1 of Orychophragmus violaceus. Lineage (NCBI taxonomy): Eukaryota > Viridiplantae > Streptophyta > Magnoliopsida > Brassicales > Brassicaceae > Orychophragmus > Orychophragmus violaceus. The sequence goes on along the minus strand of CM058240.1, from coordinate 21,837,710 downwards.
GGATTTGTTTTAAACGAAGAAGAGAAAATACTTGTCTATGAGTTTGTGTCCAACAGAAGCCTTGACTACTTCATGTTTGGTGAGTCCAAATTAATAAATGTTCTGAGAGAATCATAGTGATCCTTCAATAATACTGACTTAATTAGGTTTCAAAATAATTGTACATTTACATGCCAGATCCTTCAAAACAAGGCTTGGTGGACTGGACAACACGATACAAAATCATTGGCGGGATTGCTCGAGGGATTCTGTATCTTCATCAAGATTCACGGCTCACAATCATACACCGAGACCTCAAAGCGAGTAACATTCTCTTGGATGCGGATATGAATCCTAAAATCTCAGATTTTGGAATGGCTAGGATCTTTGAATTGGACCAAACCCAGGCGAACACAAGTAGAATAGTTGGAACCTAGTAAATACTTTTTCCTTTGTCTGCACATATCAACTGAAGTTATGAACTGCAAACCATACTTTTGTTATGGGGTAAAGTTAGGTTGTTTGTTTTCGTGGTCTACCAGTGGTTACATGTCTTCGGAGTATGCAATGAAGGGTCATTTCTCCATGAAGTCTGATGTATACAGCTTTGGAGTCTTAGCTCTTGAGATTATAACCGGCAAGAGGAACAGCAGCGTGGCCATACAGACGGCAATGTCAGCAACTTGGTCTCATATGTGAGTACTCCAAAAATCAAATTTAAAAACTCAAACTTAAATTATGTGAGGATTGTGAGCAGTAATAGATTTTTTTTTTATTATTGCTAGGTCTGGAGGCTTTGGAGAGAGGGTACACCCTTGGAGCTCGTGGATCCGGCCATTGGAGAGAGATATCAGAGCAATGAAGCTACAAGATGCATCCATATAGCATTGTTATGTGTTCAAAAAGAACTTGCAGATCGTCCGAAATTGGCTTCCATCATTTTGATGCTCACTAGTAATACGATTACTCTACCATTGCCTAAACAACCTGGATTTTTGCTTCGGAGTAGACTTGATCAACCTGGATTAGAATCAAGTCAATCAACAGGAAGATCTGATCCTTGTTCTGTTAATGACGTGTCGATTACTGAATTAGAGCCTCGTTGAAGATGGAAGTATTTTATGTGTTTGTGTTTGAGTAAAACTTCTTCAGTATCTTCCTATCTTATATGAGTTGAAGTCTTGAATAATTCATGTGAGTTCTGTTTCTGGATCTTGTTAATATTTTGTTCCATAAAGAAATGACCATTCATTTTCCATACATAATTAATTAATAAATTAATGGACTGGTAAAACTACTTAACTTTAATAACCTAGATTATTGTGCATTTGGAAATTCTCTAGATAATCAATTGTTCAATATTGTCGGTTGCGTGTGTGCAGAAAGGCGAATGTTGACCTTATATGTTAAGTAGTATAATTATTAACATACTTTATGTTAAATCTTGTTAACATATCCATTGTTTACTAATGTCATAGTATGGCTGATGTCAAAACTTCGCAAAATATCTTTACTAATTGTTAGTTGAAATTGTTAGCTTTGTGAACATTATGTCATGCAATATTATTTATTTGAACCCTAAGATCTTTAAACATCTAATTCATGAGTGACAAGTATGAGGGCAAATATCAAACATTTGTTGTTTAGTATGTCATGTGTAACACAATCATATAAGGCCCAAAAAAACTAAAACATTTATCGCGCCTAAATTATCATAAACCCCCAATACCCTAACCATTATAACCTTTCTCAAATTCAGAGAGTCTCTCAAATTCCTTTCGTCTTCCATTTATTTCTTTCTACGTAAAATGTATTACAAAAAACAATGGCTCAAAGGTAACACCAATTCCTTTCGAAGATCAACAAGTCGACGACGAAATGGACTTTGAGATTGAAAATCTTTTGGTCTTGGATGTTACAAGAGGTCTTCACTGGCAAAACCATCATACTACTTTTGGTGGATGAACAAATTATATTTATAATATAATGATACATTTGAAGTTTTACGTCTTGCACTGTTCTTACGTTATATATATATTTATGTTATACATGTATAATTCTAATTTATTATAATTAATATGAAAACATATTTACTTTAAATTTAGATATTTATATATATGATTTTAAATAATAATTCATTTTGCTGTTGTTATTTATAAATTCAGAATAAACTATAAAATATTATAATAGTATATATGTGTGTTTAATTATAATTAATTAATATAGATATTTTATAATAGTTATATTGTTAAACTAAGTTGATAATAATTTTTTTTTTTTTTTTAAATATATATATATATATATATAATATTTGTGATCAAATATAGTCCGGGCAAATCATGTTACCAATATGTAAACGGGACTATTCATTGTTTTAATGAATAACAAAATGAGGAGAGTCTCTCCTGGAGAGATTGATAAATAGATAGAAATATAAGATTTTCTTTTTTGACAACTAGAAATATAATATATAAATCATGATAAATGAATCTCTTATGAATTTGGAATCTAACCAAATATTATTTTTAGTTGACCCGTAAACTTTGAACGAATTAATTTTTATCTAAAAACAGTCGTAAGCTACGATTTTTATTTCCGGTCATCGGTCAGCGTCTTATCGTTTTTGATGGTCTGGTTATTTTTTGCCGTCTATGTTTTATAGTTTTTGTTAATTCTACCAGCGGTGTGTCGGTTTTTGAATCCCAATCTTTGCTGGGTTTTTTTCGGGTTGTTCTCGGATTCGATTGTCTCCTCATGCTCTACCCTATGTTTGAATCCATCGATTTTCTTTGGATTTTGTCTGCGGCTCTTTTCGATTAGATGGTTAATTATCCGTAAGCTTAAGTCCTTGCTCGAGTTCGCGACGACGCCAAGGTATAATAGGCGGATCAATACAGTGGGTCCGACCGGCGCGGATCTCCATGAATCTTGAGATCTCGACAAAGCTTTAAAACGGTGCTTTCTTGCTTTGCGGTGTTGACGGGCACATCTATGATGAGGATGATGATCGGCAAAGAAAAGATGTGTTATGCGGTTTATACTTCGGTGCTGGTGATCGGCGAAAATCCTCGGCCCTGGAGATGCATGACGGTTCGAAGGTGGTGGTGATGTGTGTCCATTTTCACTGCCACGTAGTGATGTTAAAATGGGCCTATAGTCTGTATAAAATTAAGCCATGTTTAGGCCCGCGGACACATACAAAATATTACCCGCGGGCTACCCGTTTATTTTTTTCGATTTTTTTGTTTAATTTTTTTGTTTTTTAATAAAACGATGTCGTTTTGCGTGAAATGAATTATTTTTTATATATTAAAAATTTTGAGTACCCGTTTAAGCCCGCCGGCTTTAAGTAAATGGGCTCCAACGGACACTAAACTAAACAGGCCTTAAACGGGCAGGGTCTAAACGGGCAGGGCCTTAACGGGTCCGGGTAGCCCATTTTAACATCACTATTGCCACGTGACTTGTTCTCCTATCTGCCCGAGCTGAATGGCTACGGAAACCAACCCATTTTCGGCCCGTTTTCGATTTGATAATCTTGTAATTATGATTTTCTTTTGTACTTCGGTCCAATGGACCTTTCGTTTATAAAATCTTAAGTCGACCAAAAAAATGGGTTGGCTGGTTTCCCCCCCCCCCCTCTATAATGGTGCTTCTGCATCAATCCCCCGAACTGTCAAGCTCATGATTTTCCTCCCCAAACTGTACCATTTAAGTTTAATTCCCCCCCCCCCCGAATTAATTTTCTCTGCCTAATTAAACCTGCGTCATTAAAAGCTATTAATTGCATTTAAGAATTTTAATTTCGCGATTTACCAAATCGAATTATCCATAAACCCGACCCAAGTATCAAACCCAGACCCGCCAACTAAAATTAAAAACTGACCCAATACAGTATTATTGACTAAACCGACCCGACCAAACCAAATAAGCTAAACCGACCCAACCACTTAATGAAATAAACCGACCAACCTAAGCTACAGACTAAAACGAGGTGGGTAGAAAATAGGGATTTATGTGTGTTCTTCTTCTCTAAAATCACCATAGCCATCTTCATAAACAGCCAAGCTCTCTGCAATTGATTAATAAACTGCTAATTCTGGTGGAATGGTGAGAGAAGACGACATGGATGTCGACGATAGGACCATTATTCTCAGGTAAAGGGGATTTCCAAAATCTCTGTGAAATCTGATCTTTTGCATATCTGTAATTCGAAATACTTGTGTTGCTTTAGGGAAATTACCGTAGAAGAAGAGAATGTTGATAAGAACAATGAAACAGAGGAAAATGTAGAGGAAGATATGGAACCAGAAGAGATTGTAGAAGAAGAAGAGGATTTAGCGGGTCGCTATGAGTATGAAATCGAGGAAGATGTCTGTGGTTTTGTTGATGAGGAGTTTAGGCTGAGACACACTATTCCAGGTAGCGACGACGAAGCAGATGAAGATGACTTCGATGTGAAAAAACGAAGAATGGGCAAGAAGAAGCGAGATGTGTTAGAGTTAGGATCTAAGTTCTATACTGGTTATCAATTCAAACAAGCTGTGCTAGAGTATGCATTGAGCAAAGAGAGGAACATTAAGCAAGATAGGTGGGATAAGAATAAGATTTCTTTTAGATGTGGCGTTGTTGGGAAATGCAAATGGAAAGTCTACTGTTCTTATGACAAACCAAGTAAAATGTGGGTTGTGAAGACTAGGTATACCTCTCATAGTTGCAGCCGGAATGGAAAATGCAAGCTTCTGAAGAGTCCAATAATTGCGAATATATTCATGGACAAGCTGAGGGAAGAACCGATGAAATGTATGCCTGCCGAAATTCAAAGTCTTATCAAAGAGAAGTGGAAGATCACTAGTACAAGAGATCAATGCCAGAGAGGTAGACTTCTTGCTTTGAAATGGCTTGAAAGGGAGTATGCGGATCAGTTTGCCCATTTACGTGGATATGCAGAGGAGATAATGTTCACTAATCCGGGCTCTAATGTCATAGTTGAGGCTTACCCTAATGCTGCTAAAGAAGATGTCTTTGATCGGTTCTATGTCTGTATTGGAGCTTTGAGAAAAAGTTTTATGGGTTCGTGTCGTCCAATAATTGGTCTTGATGGCACATTCTTGAAAGCTACTGTTAAAGGAGTATTGCTTACTGCTGTTGGCCATGATGCAAACAATCAAATTTATCCAGTTGCTTGGGCTTTGGTACAAAAGGAGAATGGACCAAATTGGCTATGGTTTGTGAAGCTAATTAAGCAAGACTTAGGTCTCCAAAATGGTGATGGAATAGTTATCATCTCGGATAGAGCTAAGGTACTTTTGCAATTGTGTTTCAGATTTTGGTTAAGTCATTAGATTCATTGCCAAAGTTCGATTTTTTAATGTTTCAGGGACTTATTTCTGCTGTCGAAACCGAGTTACCATCTGCTGAGCATAGGAAGTGTGTTAAACACATAGTGGAGAACTTGAAGAGTAAAGGACACGCAAAGAAGGATCTGATCAAACCGATGATTTGGAATCTAGCATGGAGTTATACTCGGGCCGAGTATGAGGAGAACCGTAGGAAGCTATTGGCATATAGTCAGAGTTTACATGACGATGTGATGAATGAGAAACCCGAGACTTGGTGTCTAGCTTTTTACAAACTTGGAAGCTTCTGTGAGAATGTTGATAACAATGCTACTGAGTCCTACAATGCAACGATTACAAAAGCTCGAGCAAGGGCGTTGGTACCCATGATGGAGATGATTCGCAGACAGGCCATGGCTCGCATCGCCAAGAGGTGGCTTAAAGCAGATAAGTGGGAAGGTAAGAACTCGGAATATGTTAGAAAGACATTGGCAGCGGAGAAGGAAAATGCTGACAAGTGCACCTCTATTCATGCGACTCATGGAGTTCATGAAGTGAAGCTTTATGGAAATACTTATGCTGTGAATACAAAGAATCAGACTTGTTCATGTGGAAAGTATCAAATCACAGGTCTGAAAGAAATATGTGTTTGATGAAAGATATTCTTTGAATTCAGTTTTCATTATCTTTCTTGTCTAATATTCTCTGATTTTAGGTATACCATGTGAGCATGCTTATGGAGCAATGTTGAATGAAGGATTGGATGCTGAAGACTACGTCAGTCCATGGTTTGCAACTGAAATTTGAAAACTGAATTACGAGACTAACATGGAACCTGTCCGAGGCCCACGGTTCTGGTTGAAGAGAAGTTTTCGTCTAGTTGTCGAGCCTCTAGAACCAGATTTACCCGGAAGAAAGAAGAACTCGAAGAAGATACAAAAAAGAATCAAGGGCAAGCATGAGTCACCAAAGAAGAAGAAAAAAGAAGTCATGAAATTGCTTAGGACAGGTCGGATAATACATTGTTCGAATTGCGGAGAAGAAGGTCATAATTACACAGGTTGCAAGATCCGTCCTAAGAAGAAGCTGAGAAACTTTGAGGTATTCATTGTTATCAATATATTTCTTAAAGTATGTTCATGTGTTGACTGTTTTTTTGACATTTCTTCGCTTCTCAGACTTCGTCCGAGGTTTCTTCTCAAGCTCAAAACGTAGTAGAAGGTTCATTTCATGGGGCAGATTCAATATCACTAACCCAACCATCTCAAATGACACAAGATATATGATCCTCGGAAGAAGAAAAGACTCAAGGGAATAGGTTTTATGGTGTAGTCTATTTTAGTGTTTGAGTCATCAAGGAATCTTTTTATTGTTGTCGGGTTAAATTCTCGCATTACCTTTAGTGATTTGATGTTCGTATTTTATTTTCTGGTCTTTGCCTCTGAGCAATCTGTTTTATGGTGTGAACTTATGATTTTATGAACAGCCTGTTAGTGTGTGATGTTATGATTTTATAAAACTTTCTGTTTTACACTTTCATTGCCTCTGAGCTATTTGCCCTTGTGACTGAAGCTCTAAAGGAGAGCTTTTTCTCAACTCTCCAGTGATGTTCTCGTAACGCTCGGCTAGAGAACGGTACATACGGTGAAAATCATCTACAAGGGTAATAAGCTCAGGTCTCTTTTGATAATACATCTCTGTCTTGTTGGCAAACGAATCTGCATCCTCTTGACGTTCAACTTGGTTAAGTGATTGGCTGTCTCTCTGTAATCTGATATGTATTAAATATGTAATTTGGGACTAATTCGACAGTGTCCATGTGGAGGTTAAATATGATATGTTGGGTTGTAATTTGACCTCTCTCTTCCCACTAATCAAAACCGATTATCATAAGAGCTGTAACTATAATTCTCATCATATAACTTTCGTAATGTTCTTAACAAATAATAACCAAGTTTAAACCACACTCTCTCTTTATTTTCTTCACCTACAACGACCAAAACAGAACCTATACCATCTCCCGTCGCTAATTATAATGAATGCAACATACTGATTATCATAAGAGTTGAAAGATACAAAATCGATTATCATAAAAACTGAGTTCATCATAAGAGCTGCAACAAACTGAAATAAGATGGTCTGATTTTAGCAAAGGGGTCTGATTTTCCCACTAGATCTTTGTTGGTCAAGTTCTTTGCTTGCACAAGCTTCACCTCCAACATTCCAACAGGCTTTAGCTCCAGATCACTGGGAAAAGAAACAAAAATAGCGTAAACAGAAAGACAAGCACCTTATGTTCATTTAGTAACAAATGAATGCTAATAATCTATGCTCAGGTATGCACACACAAGGTGTAACAACATTAAACAAAAGTAAAAAAAAAAACATTTATGAACTCTCTTAGTCAGTTACAGCTACAGCTTTAAAAGTTTCACCTAGAAAACAGACAATATGAAATCAGTTATAGACTTATAGTCAGCTTATCATTGATAAAACTAAAGAAACTACACATATAAAATATCATTCTTTCCTTCACAGGTTCTTCAAGACGGAAAACTAACAAGTAGTACAATGTCTATTTACTTCCCCATAAGTTATTTCCCAAAATGAACATCTAGAAATAAATCCATAGTAGCTATCCAAGCAACTGAAGGCAGATATAAGGTACATGTCCTGTACCTGGACTGGAAGAGATACGCCCACTAAGGTCTTGATGCCAAGTACAATATTTAGATTTCATCCCAATTCATATCAAGTTCCATGGTCATCCCATTTTTATCACCTTCGACAATGGAAACACCTAAAGAACACCAAGGAGCAAAAGCAGACTCATAAATTTGAAAGCAACAGCGCAATCTTTTTACAAACTTTAAACACACAACCACATAAATGTAAAGAAGGATACTGCGACCATTGACTATTAATTTTCCAGTTGAATATAAACCACTTCTCATTCTTTTATTCACTATGAAAACCTGACTATAAATACTAAGAATGCAAGCTCAGTATGGACTCAACTAAACCGAAAGTTCACAAGCAAAGGGATTTCTTAATTGCACAAATTCGGATACCTCACAACCCGAAATTACATGTCAAAACAGAAATGAAGAAAGCAAACCTGTATGGATTCTCAGCTGTCTGAGAACAAAATCTCCTCGGTTTTCTCCCACACCAGCACCTGGATGGTACATCAGTGACTTCTCGCCGGTGAGTAACACGAGATGACGCAGAAGAAGTGCTCATCTTTCCCTCCTCGAAATTGTGTCCTCGAAATTGTGTCGACTGATTGTCTTGGTCTCTGAAAAATGTCGATGTGAATTTTGGGGAAGAAGAGTCTCAAATCCCTAAACTGTAATCGTCGTGTTTTATTTTTGTTAGGGATGTCTCGGGTTTAGTTAATTGTTGGTCTGGCTCGGTTTAATAAAACTAAGATCTGGTCGGATGGCTAATTGGCTTGGGTCTGGTAAAGAGAAACGGGTTGGGTCATCGGGCAATCTGATTGAATTAAACGCCAAATTAAAAATCTTAAACGCAATTAATAGTTTTTAATGATACAGTTTAATTAGGCAGAAAAAATTAATTCGGGCGGAATTAAACATAAATGATACAGTTTGGGGGGTAAATCATGAGTTTGGGGGGTAAATCATGATACAGTTCCGGGGATTAATGCAAAAGCAACATTATAGGAAGGGGAAAAACCATCCAACCCAAAAAAAAATAGAAATAAAAGATCAGAAAGGAAAAGAACGATCTGGCAGTAACTGATTTTAAAAACGCTTTCCAAGTTCTGTCTCTCTGTCTCCACGATTCACGCCTAGACCTTAACTTTTTCCTCTCTCTGCAATTCGGAGAAAAAATCTGAATTAGAGTAATTCCTCTTCCTCATCGTTGGATCGGAGCTCCGAATTCGATCATTTTCCAGGTAAAATAGAGAAGGATTCAGAGGTAATTTGTTCATCTTTCCACGAAAGAAAATGAGTTTTCAAGATTTAGAAGCTGGAAGAGGAAGATCGAGGAAGATCAATGGTGGTCGGCAAGATTCGACGCAAGCCGTCGCTTCCGGAATATTCCAGATCAATACCGGAGTTTCCACATTTCAGCGACTCGTCAACACACTCGGTACTCCCAAAGATACGCCTGAGCTCCGGGAGAAGCTGTAAGTTTGAAATTTGAAAATCATTTTTGATCTGGTCAAAATCGATATATGTTTTATTGATTTGTGGAATTCGATTTTATCTCCAATTGAAATTTGTTTGTGTGTTAAATTGCGTATAGGCACAAGACACGATTGCATATTGGGCAACTTGTGAAGGACACTTCAGCTAAACTTAAAGAAGCTAGTGAAACTGATCATCGAAGTGGTGTTAATGTAAAGTGAAAATCTTTCTTCTTGTTTGGTTATTTTCCTTTTAGAGTTGTTGATCGTTGTTTGTTGTTTTGTGTAGCCAAGTAAGAAGATTGCAGATGCTAAACTTGCAAAGGACTTTCAAGCTGTCTTAAAAGAGTTTCAGAAAGCTCAACAAACAGCTGCTGAAAGAGAAACAGCTTATACTCCTTTCGTTCCTCAATCTGCTAAACCGTCTAGGTATGTGATTTGTCTATGCTAAGCTCCAATTCTGAATCAACAATTAGAATTTGGAATGTGTCAATGTGATGATCAGAAGAAAAGCATCAACTTTGTTAGCTGTTTGTATGGTATACTCCTTTAGAGCCTCTATTCGCTCTTCCATCTAGGTTGGTTATCAGAGACGACGTGAAGTTGTTCTTGATGATAAAGCAAAATGTTTGACTTTTTGTTTTAATGAACCATGTTTCTTATTTGTCTTTGCTCCATATATAGCTATACAGCGAGTGAAGTAGATAACCTCCCGGAACAGCGGGCACAAGTTATGGAATCAAAAAGGTTGGTGATACTGAAAAGAAAAATCTTTTACTCATCTCTATTTGTTTGATGATGCAACTAATCTTCCTCTTGTTTGACTGTTTGCAGGCAGGAACTTGTATTGTTAGACAACGAGATTGCATTCAACGAGGCTGTGATCGAAGAAAGAGAGCAAGGGATACAAGAAATCCATAGTCAAATTGGCGAGGTTAACGAAATATTCAAAGATCTTGCGGTTCTGGTTAACGATCAAGGAGTCATGATAGGTAAACAAACCTTTATAAACTCAATGCCCTCAATTCTACAATTTATATAGAGCTCACTTTCTTTCTTTTTCCGCAGATGATATCGGTACTCACATTGACAACTCTCGAGCTGCAACTTCACAAGGAAAATCTCAGCTCGCACAGGCCGCTAAAACACAAAGATCAAACTCATCTCTGGCATGCTTGCTCTTGGTCATATTTGGCATTGTACTCCTGATCGTGATAATCGTCCTCGCAGCTTGATTGATTTTGGAAAGCAAGAACAAGTCTTTTTCGAATGTGTTCCTCATCATCAATGACTGGAACTACTTGGTATATAACGTAATTTTCCAACAAAACTTGGAAGTTTGGGTTTTGTATTGGTTTGTTTTGGTTTGGTTGGAGGGTCTATTGGTTAATGTTAGTGTTGAGTGTTTGTTGGTTTTTCTGTTGTGCAAACTATTTGTTGGAGATGAGTGAAAAGTCTGTTACTTCTCCTAATCATGCAAGAGATTGGTATTGAACCGGTTTAAACTTGACCATATGGTTTTGAAATTTGGGAAGAACTAAATACGGGTTGTCCAAGTTTATTGTTAAGGATTATAGTGTGGATGCGAACAGAATGGAACAATTTTGAAGTCCAAAGGCTGATTCATGACTGCTTTGTGTTCTTATAAACTTCAACCTTTGAGCTCAAGACAGATGCAACAAGGATCGAAAATGCGGATAAAACCGCCGCCACAAACGTAACAAGAGAAACATACTCTGTATGATTCCTGATTCCGGCAGGGATTTCCCATACAACGGATCTGGTTTCGGTCTTCGATCCACCAATCAACAAAACCAAACATCTTCTATGTTCTTCTCCTTGGTTTGGTACATGTCTCGAGCACAGGAACAAATCTGGCTCTTCAAACTCCACTCTAGAGTATCCACTCTCTTCAAGAGGCTGGAGATAAGCAGAGAAACAATCTTATTGATAATGATCAAAACAAGATATACACTCATTCAATATTTCAATCTGAGATCGAGTGATAACAATTTACCTGATACCGAGCATGCAAGGGAAGCTTTAAGTTGATTTCACCATCTCCAGAGCTGATGTCCACATGTATCTCAACGACAGACCTGTTTGATCTGAAAGAAGGCTGCTCGAGATCCGTGTCTCCAAACACAGAGACGTCTCTGAAAGCTGCAAGAGATTGAAAAGACTCCACCATCAGATATTCATATCAAAATATTGAAAGCTAAAAGCTTTGTTCTGAGATTCATCTTTCTTAATTCTTGAACCTCTGCGTCGCTGAAGATTCTGCAGCTCAAAAGGATCAGCAAAAACTCCCAAAGGCAACCGTTCAACAATCACGAGGTCGTGAAGCTGAGACAGTGAGTGAAGAAGACGAAGCTTGATGGATGTAAGTAGATGACGATGCGAACCTTCACCGGTTATGCTTCTGTCTTGTAGCAATGATACAGCAGAAACAATGTTTTGATCTTCAGAAGGAATCTTATCAGAACATTGTTGAATAAGAATGAAGTTTCGAAACTGTGAGTCGTTTAAAGAAGTGTGTGTAGTGAAATAAGACTGCATTATATATTGATCGGAGATACAAATCGAAGGAATATGATCGGAACTGAAGATTTCATCAGAATCTCCGTAATTTGTTCCAACCTGTAATAAGAAAATGCAATCATTCCCAGAGTTTTAGAAACAGTTTCTTCGAGGAAATCACAAGGTTTCGTAGATCGAAAAAAACCCTAAATCGTATCCGAGAGCTAACAATGCGAATCGGAGATTTAATTTATTGAAATCGATAATAATCTGAACCAGTTTCTCTCATTCGTTGAAAAGAATCGAGACGGAGATTTCTAACCTGATCAATTGAGATAGAATTCAAGCAGGACATCGCGCAGAAGATGAAGATCACGGCTATGACCGATCCCCGGCGTTTGCTACCCATCGAATTGAATTTCAAATCGTGAAACGTAAATTGCGAAGGAGAAAAGGAGAGAGAGGAGGGAGAAATTAGTTAACTCTCAATTCCATATGTTTCATTACTCTTCTTCAACCTCTTCACAGGCCATTGTTTCGGCTTGTTCCGGTGAGGGTAAAATCTGTTGTACTCGCCGCCGATCAACTGAATGAGTTGCCGGTTAAACAAGCCCAATCTCGGCCCGGTTTATTTGGTTCTAAATGGGCCGGTCTACTCCAATATGTTCAAACGACAATTTAATCTGAAAAATAAAAGGAAGTAAAACAGGTCAGTTCTCCGTAGGCCTTTCGGATATCATTCTGATTCGGTTCGGATCTTTCAGATTCAGGTGTATAAAATTTATTTGGGTATTTTATAATCTTAGTTCAAGTTCGATTCAATTCCACTCGAATTCTGTTCAATTCCGAAAAATCATAAAACAAAAAATAAAAATGATTAATTTAAAGAAATTTTGTTAAATTTAAACAAATATAACAATAAATTTCGTATGCTTTAGTTATTTTGGTCTAAAATTAATCGATATATTTGGATTTATAATATAATTTTGGATAATTTTTATATTAAATGTAAATATAATTAATATTTTGAGTATATAATTGTAATTTAAATATTTTAGGTATTTATTTGGTTTTTGGTTTGTATCGGGTTCGGTTCCAAATTTTCATATATAGAGATGTAGGATCAATTTGGATATTTTGTCGGTTTGGATTCGAATTCAGTTTTTTTTATTCGGTTCGGATTCGGTTTGATATTTTGATTCTGGATTTTTGCCCAGACCTTTGCAACTTCAATTTGAAAAATAGATTAAAAATAAAGAAAACAAAACATTTTTATTTTATTTTTTATTATAGGGTATCCGGATTTATGGAATTGTCTAAATTATTCTTTAAGAAGAAAGACCGTCCATGAATAGATTTTCTATGGGTTTGCAAATGGCCGTAAGGAAAAACTCATATTTATGTGGGTGATCAGGAAAAAATATTGTAGTTTCGTACAACAGATGAATCGAACTTGAAATATGTTAGCATCCATGAGTCCATCTCGAACCTAAGCGGCTTTATTGTGAAAAAATGAAATCGAAAAAGCCCACAAAACCAACAAATTTTAAAACGAAAAGATTTTAAAAATAATAATAATCACAAAAGAAGAATCGATTTTTTTTTTTTTTTTTTTTTTTGTCAACAGAAGAATCGAATTTAAGCTGTAAAGACTTTCGAATTCTCTTCGTTATATAAAATATATAAAAATATGATATATAATTAATTTTAGTACCTCAAAATCTAAACCTTATTCATTCATTAACTTGACATATATGTCGATGACAAAGAAAGATTTTTTGGAAAAACAACACGATGTTATAATAATAATATGTTTTACTATATCGATAGATATAAATAAAGACAAAAATATTTTATCCGTTGTAGAGATTAATATTGGAAGTAAACAGAGAGAGAAGGTAATAAGAGAAGGATCGTTGTTGTGTTATTAAGTTATAATTTTACAAGAATGATCGATCTTTATATAAAAAATGAAAAGTTGATTTTATTATGCGTCATAGTGATAGTGGGTTCCACACACAAAAATTACGGCACGTCTTCTCATTTTTCTTACTCCTCTTTGTGATTTTCGTAATACTCCCCATTGGAAACCATTGTCGCTACCATAACTTGCTTAATGTCTTTGTTGCCTCGTTAAAACCTTTCCAGAAAAACCTATTAGGAAAAACCGTAGTAAGGTAAAAAGAGTACAACTCTATAAACTCCCCCTCGAATGACCAAAGAGTATCTTATAGGTATCGTTGACGACGCATTCCAATGTTATGGACATGCTTCCTAAATGTAGTGATAGGTAGTGATTTTGTGAAGAGATCTGCAGTATTTTCACATGATTGGTCATATCTCACTTCAATCTCGTTATTCTTCTCGAGTTCTTGGGTGTACGAAAAAAACTTTGAGGGGAATGTTTGGTTCTATCAGTCTTGATATATCCATCCTTGGTTTGGGTAATACATGTAGCATTATCTTCGTATAAGATAGTTGGTTCCGTATTTACGCAGATTCCACTGCTTGATTGGATATATTGTCTTATTGATCTTAGCCACACACATTTTCTGCTAGCTTCATGGAGTGTTATGATTTCGGCATGGCTCGATGAAGTGGCCACGAGTGTTTGCTTCTGGGAACACCATGAGATAGCAATGCCTCCAATTGTAAAAACATACCATGTTTGTGATCTAGCTTTGTGTGGGTCTGATAAATATCCTGCATCTGCAAAACCAATCAATTCACCATTTGAATTCTTAGGATAAAATAATCCTAAATCAAGAGTCCCTTGAAGATAACGAAATATGTGTTTAATCCCATTCCAATGCCTTTGCGTAGGGGTTGAACTAAACTTTGCCAATAGATTAACGACAAAAGATATATCAGGTCGTACCATTTTGCAAGATACATGAGCGCTCTAATTGCACTTAGATATGGTACTTCATGACCAAGTATTTCCTCATTTTTTCCATGTGGTCGAAATGGATCATTTTCAACATTCAGTGATCTAACCACCATGGGAATACTAAAAAGAGTTGCCTTATCCATATTGAATCGTTTTAACACTCTTTTAGTGTATGTGGATTGATGTACAAATATGCTTTCTTGAGAATGCTCAATTTGTAGGCCAAGACAATAATTTGTTTGTCCGAGATCTTTCATCTCAAATTCTCCATTTAAATAATTTGATGCTTTTTGAATCTCATCATGAGGTCCGATCATGTTTAGATCATCAACATATACTGCAATTATCACAAATCCAATTTGTGTTTTCTTGATGAAAACACATGGGCATATAGGATCATTTACATATCCTTCTTTTGTTAAATGCTCACTAAGACGATTATACCACATACGTCCAGACTGTTTTAAACCATATAATGATCTCTGCAATTTTATTGTACATAACTCTTTTGGTTTGGAACTCAATGGTTCTAGCATCTTAAACCCATCGAGTATTCTCATATATATATCAGTGTCTAATGAGTTATACAAGTATGATGTAACGACATTCATTAGACGCATCTGTAACGCCTCCTTCCCATTTTTCGCTGACCGATAAGCTGACCGGCCAACAATCAAACAAGAACATGACCGATCGAACCCGAGCAGTCATACGAGAAGATTTTGTCACTATACGAAATCCAGAGAGAGTCCGGTTCGAGACAAAGACTCGAACCAAACCACCTTTGACTCCGTTTACATCGTTTCCATGGTACGAGGCTTTTCAACCCGTACCGCTTCCACGAGTTGTGTTCGGTTCGGACTAAACGTATATCAGGGAACTATTCCGTTTTTGTTACTTTAAAAATATAAAATCTTATTCATAACAATATACGGTTTTACACAATACATTTAACGGGATCCCAACAAAATACGAAAACCAAAATTAAGTCAAAATGCTTACAAACCCTAGCCAAAAGCCAACCCGAGACTACTCCGATTGTCATATGCGTCCGCCAAGCTATGCCAAACCTGAAAAACACAAAAGAGTCTAATGAGTAATCTAAGATTACCCAGTGAGACGGCTCCCAAATAAAGGCTGCTAATAATATAATAATCTCACTCAAACCCAAAATAACAATCAAGTATAATAGCTGATCCCATGCTACCAAGACGTGGTGAGCTTCACAACACACAAGCATTCAAATAACAACACAATCATCAACGAAGGTAATCGAGAACACTGCGGTACATGTTCTTGATTAGACTCGATCTATCTATCGCGGCACTACACAACTCCACACCATATGGGCCCACTTTGCGAACTCGGTGATTTCCATGGGAACACTTAGCTGCCGCCACTGTAGCTAAAACCTCCCACGACTCCTAGGCGATAACACGAAGTCCAACGGCTAGGACACCGTTCTCCGTCCATCGATATGTGGTGACTAAAGTTACCCCCGACAACCCGAGTTTCCATGCAGTTCAGCCCTAGGACGCGACCCCGTATTCTCCGGATCACACACCTACAGACGTCACTCCATAGGTTAACACCTGCCAGAACCACTACCGAAGGTACGTAAACTGACCAGGTTCTCAACTCCTGAGGATCCAATCGGGCAGTAAGTAACCGGAACGCCATCTCTAGACTTGCGAGACTTAACGGCACCCTATAGAGTCCTAATAACAACAATGTAAACAAGCAGATTCATTGGGAATCTATCACACAAGACCGACAAGGTCAAATAGAAATATTATCTTAATCCCCAATCCATCCCGCAATTCCTATCACCAACTTCCACATCATCCAAGCTTATTCGGTCCCGCACCAGAGTAAGTATCTACCAGTACAGTCTACTCGGCCCAACACCGAAGTAGATAAACAAGCAAGCAATCAGTTTACTCGGCCCAACACCGAAGTAGATACACAATCACACAAACAATCAACATTCTACTCGCCAATACCGAAGTAGATACACAATCACACAATCAATAATCACAACATCACACAAACAATTATCTAGGTTTATTAGTCTTTTAATATTTCCTTAACATTTACTCATTCAATCCGCTACCTTGGGATTAGTGGATTACTAATCCCGTAGACGGTCCATCAATCACACCACTTCTCTTACTCATCCCTTCCTAAGTTTCTTTTAATATGTCCTCGATTTGTCGGTTTAGAGTTAGTAAGATTACTAACTCCCTGACATCTCATTATTAACTTTCATTCATTAATCCATCCCGTTATTATATTCTAAGTGTTATGTCATTTAACCGTATTTTAATCAACTCATAATTTCCCGTATATAGATTCCTTTAGATACGTTCTTAAATAATTATATATGCATATATGTCCTAGCATGCCATTCTATATGTATGGATCACTCAATCAAGTAATCAACGAACTATCAATCAATTAATGCAACACCCAATCAAGCAATCCACGAACTCTCAACGATTACGGATATAAGCTAACTAGCATGCATCTCTTAACTTAACAGTTTAATTAATTAACCGAGTTATTAATCAACCTAGCCGTTCTAACCAATTCAATAAATCGGGTATGCAACCTAAACTACGGTTTATCAATTCTGGATCTATATGATTCTAACTAAATGCAACACATAATTTAGCCGACTCACAGTGTTATTATGATGACGGACGGATGGATTGACGGACTAGCGAAACAACGATACCCGGCACGAACCCGACGCTAACCGAACCTTCCCCGAACCTCCGTTGCTTTGACCGACCTTGACCCGCACTTGACCGTAACGTTTATCTTCGTGATTCCGATCGAGCCTCCGGACCATTCTCATATTCTCTCTCTTATGGTTTTCTCTCTCTCTCTCTCTCTCTCTCTCTCTCTCTCTCTCTCTCTCTCTCTCTCTCTCTCTCTCTCTCTCTCTCTCTCTCTCTCTCTCTCTCTCTCTCTCTCTCTCTCTCTCTCTCTCTCTCTCTCTCTCTCTCTCTCTCTCTCTCTCTCTCTCTCTCTCTCTCTCTCTCTCTCTCTTTCCTCTTCCAGTTCTCTCCGGTTCTCTCTCTCTCTTCCCGGTTCTCTCTCTTCTTCTCTGTTTCTCCTCCATCTCTCTCTCTTCTTCTTCTCTCACGCTTCTTCTTCTCTGCCTCTTCTTCTCCTTCAAGCTTCATCTTCTCTCTCTCTTCTCTTATGCTTCTTCATCTTCTTACTTCTTCTTTCTTCTTCTCTCTTCTTACGCTTCATCTTCTTTCTTCTTCTCTATTCTTCTCTCTTCTCACGCTTCATCTTCATTCTTCTTATTTCTTCTTCTCTCTTCTCACGCTTCATATTCTTTCTTCTTCTCTATTCTTCTCTCTTCTCATGCTTCATCTTCATTCTTCTTCTTTCTTCTTCTCTCTTCTTCTTCTTCTTCTCTCCTTCTCCACGCTTCTTCTTCTTCTTCTTCTTCTTCTTCTCTTTCTCCTTCCTCTCCCACGCTTCTTCTTCTCTTCTCCTTCTTCCTCTTCTTATTCTTCTTCTCTTTCTCCTTCCTCTCCCTGACGCTTTTTCTTCTCTTCTTCTCTTATCCTTCTTCTTCTTCTTTTTTTTCTTCTGTTGAATGATGTATAATGAAGAAGATTTGGTCTCCTTTTATTGTGAAACATGGTGCATAAAATAGTGAAAAATGTCACATTTCTTCTCACATTTTCTGCCACGTTAATTTGATGTAAAATGGAAGAGATTCATTGCACCATTCTTCCCTCTTTGCTAAGCATGCCACACTCTCTCATGTCCTTCCTCCACGACTCCCTTCTATTACACAAGCTTGGTTCATTGTATTTACAATCTTACACATGTCTTTCTCCTTGAAATGCCACATAAGGTACCAAGATTCAGTGAACTCTTTGCTTCATACTTGTAATTTATCACGTGAGAAACGAATCAATGATGATTCATTTTATATCAACTTACGGTTGGCTGGCTTCTAGAAGGAGTGACAATGGACCTTCATTCTTTTCACATGAACAAATAAGATACATAACAAATTCAATATACCTTCTCTTGTCATTTCCTCCAGCCACGTCTCCCATATCTTTTTCCTAATATTTTTATTTTTCCATTATCAAAACTTAGATCTCAAGATTTAGCTTCTGATTGGTCATATTTGAAAATATACCATATCTTAAGTTTAAGTATCCACTTAAGCTTTTAAATCTCCAAACACCTTCGAAGCTTCAGAATAAATTCTCTAAAACTCTTTTTTAAAATACTAGACTCTTTTAGAAGAATTTAGCAAGTCGTTTCACCTCAATCGGACTCCCGTAGCTTCTGTAATGAATTTTACAAGTTTTATCGGTTCTATCGGTTTCCTTTCCCAATAGTCCGTAAAACTCGTTTAAAATCCGTTCTTTCCATTTCTAATCTTCTAAATATTTTCTTTATTCAAAAATAATAACATTTGGCCCATCTCCGCTTTCGGCTCATATTTTGGTAAAATTACTAAAATGTCCTTCTTTTTCTGGAAATTACGAAAATGACCCTCATTGACTTCTTAACTGTCCGTTGACCAATTTTGAGAGATAGGGTATTACACGCATCTCTAGGTTTTCACCTAATGCTAGACTCATCAAGAATCTAAATGTGATTGCATCCATAACAGGAGAATATGTCTCATCATATGAATCCCGGGTCTTTGAGAAAAACCTTGAGCTACAAGACGAGCTTTGTATCTTATAATCTCATTTTTCTCATTTCGTTTTTGAACAAAAACCCATTTGTATCCAACTGGTTTCACATCTTCGGGTGTGAGTACAATAGGCCCAAATACATTTCGTTTATTAAGCGAATATAGTTCAACTTTTATTGCCTCTTTCCATTGTATCCAGTCGTGTCTCTTTTGACATTCATATACTGGATCTTCATTTTCCTCTTCTATTTCCTTTGAAACAAGGTATTAGAAAACGTCATCATCAAAATTCATTTCGTTTCGATCCCATATCTTTCCATTATGAATGTAGTTTATAGAAATCTCATGATTTCCTTTTGATTCATGATGCTCTGCATTATCATTAATGTCATGATTTGTTTCTTCCAAAATACTTTCTGTAGTTTTGGGATCATTATGCTTTTCAGCTTCCTTTCGTTTTCTAGCATTCTTATCCTTAGAACCTACGGGTCTACCACGCTTCAAGCGTGTTCGAGACTCACGTGTATCATCTGCTCTTCCACGTTCTTGTGGTAATTCAATACGAGCAGGAGTATTTGCAGCTAGTATATGTGATTTTGGTACCGTTTTGGTATCTGCAAATGCATCAGGTAGCTGATTTGCAATACCATGCAAATACATAATTCGTCGAACTTATAGTTCTGACTATTTTGTAGGAGGATCAAGGTGTAGCAAAGTTGGTACATGCCATTTGATATCCTTTTCTACTGTTTATTTTCTCCCCTAGAACTGGGAATACTTTCTCATCGAAATGATAATCAGCAAAACGTTCCGTAAATATGTCACCAGTTTGTGGTTGTAGGTATCGTATTATTGATGGAGAATCACAACCAACATATATTCCCAACCTTCTTTGTGGTCCCATCTTTGTACGTTGTGGTGGTGCTATAGGCGCACAACCAAATATCCTTAAATGAGAAACGTTTGGTAAATCCATTTCAATAATCCGACAAATGTAATTGTCAATACAATATCAGGTCCTATAGACATATGCCGGTTTCAAGTTAGAGAAATATTTCTTGTCCTTCAGAATAGTGTGTGTTGTACCACTATCTGGTATACAAGTTTTTCTACCAATATCCTTGGATATTATCCTTTTCGTGTTGTAGTTCATTTATATAATCAAAATAAATATTAGAAAAGAAAGTAAACTCATTCATATAATAAGAAAAGAAACACACAATAAGTATTCAATACATTGTTGTATAAACAACATTATTATTGAGAAGAAATTGAAATTCATAGTAATTATATATGGATTTATTTTAGACTTCATAATGGTCTCATTACAAGCATCTTAATTTCCCGTGGTGGTCTCGTCGAAGTCATTTCCAAAATCGAAAGAGTCGAGGTATGTCGTACCCTCAAAGTGTTCTGTAAGTTTCACCTCTTTCCCCTTGCCTTTTTAGACTCTTTGTATAACTTACAAAGATGTCGGGGAGTACGACATATGTTTGCCCAATGATTCGTGGATCCGCACCTGTAACAAGTACTTTCTTGTTTCTGGGTGGATTTCCCTTGGATTTCTTTCCCTTTAGGAAAATTTCCAGGTCGGACCGACTTGTACGGATTTCTTTCTTGTGGATTATATTTCCTTCCACGTCCTCGATTAAATCGACGGCCACGAACACGTCCTCGAAAGGTTTGATATTTACTTTCTGGATTATTCACATCCGACACATTTACTTTAGGAAACGCTTTTGTTCCTGTGGGTCGAGAGTTGTGGTTCTTTATGAGGAGCTCATTATTCTTCTCTGCTAAAATGAGTGCCACAATCAACTCAAAGAATCTCGTGTATCCGCTTTTCCCTTATAGTTCTTGCAGGATATGATGCTCTTTGTGAAATGTTAAGTAAGTCTTATTAAGCATTTCAGCATCAGAGATAGGTTGACCACAATATTTCAATTGTGACACAATTCTCAAGATAGCAGAGTTATAATCCTCCACTTTCTCGAAATCCTGAAATATCAGGTTTTTCTACTCTTCGAGTGCATGAGGGAGATTTATCTCTCGTTGGTTATAAAACCGCTCTTTTAGAGCTTTCCACAGCTCTGATGGGTCTGTTATGTGCGCATAGTCATGCGTCACATTTTCATCGACATGTTTTATGAGGAAAATTATCACTTTTTCCACTTCATGGTCAGGCGATTCAATTTCCTATTTGATGGTATCGAATATTTTTTTCCATTTTAAAATATAATTTGACATCCATTTTCCATGGGATATAATTCGCTCCGGTAATCTTGAGAGCCAAAATTTTAGATTGTCAACATTTGCCACTGACTTTTTCTATAAACAAAATCATAAATATTAGTAGATGATAATACTTTATATTTAAAATTAACCGTTTACATTAATGATGAAAGCAATTATAAGAAATACTATCGCATAGAGAAGTAATCCAACATTTACGGTAAACTCTTCTTGAACCAAATCTCAAAGAAAATACCATAAGCACAAGCAAAAATTACAATCGCACATAAAGTTAACAACAAACGAAACATCTTTCTTGTGAGATAAAATATGAAATGAAGAATTCTTTTGAAGGTATTTGAGAGAAGATGAATTGTTTGAGTGAAATAAATGAATACAAGAGAGTGTATTTATAGATTGAAAACACTGTTCATAGCCGTTTGAAAAAGGTTAAAATTTTGAAATTTTTTCTTTGTGACCGTTGGTGAAAGCATATTAGAAACCAATTCAAAACAATTTTAATATGCAGTCAATTGATTCTACTTAATTTCAGACAGTAAGTTTTTATACAGGTGGTTAAGATTTCTTATATAATAACCATAATATAAACATAATTTTAGCACATTACAAGAAAATATGTATATAGCCGCGAATTTTTTCGTGGCTAGAGCCAATAATCCGTGGCTAGTCCGCCCTTAGCCACGAATAGCCACGAAAATGTTTTGTGGCTACGGGCTCGTTACTAATGTATAACCGTGGCTAGTCGTAGCAATGTTGCCACGGAATAGCCACGAACTAATTTGTGGCTAATAGCCACGAATAGCTATAAACTAGTTCGTGTCTATGTAGCTACGACTAACCACGATATATTCGTGGCCATCTAGCTACGAATTACCACGAATTGTTCGTAGCATTATAGCTACGAATAACCACGATATATTCGTGGCTACGTAGCTACGAATTACCACGAATTGTTCGTAGCTGTATAGCTACGAATAACCACGATATATTTGTGGCTATGTAGCTATGAATTACCACGAATTGTTCGTAGCTGTATAGCTATGAATAACCACGATATAGTCATGGCTATGTAGCTACGAATTACCACGATATAGTCGTAGCTATGTAGCTACGACTAACCACGACTCTGTCGTAGCTTAGTTGGCATATTAATATCAAAAATTTATATTCAAAACTATATACATTATTCGAATTATAGATTTGATTAATCAAAAATATACATTAGTCTAAACACATCAAGAAATTGCATTCAAAGTTAATATATTACATAAGAAAAAATTATCAAATGATGTTTAAGTTTACAGAGGTTCAAAATACAATAGACATCCTGATTAATATAATACATAGTCACTTAAAACAAAATTAAACTTAGTCTTGAGCTTGAGGTTGTTCATTGAGGATTGACAGAGAATGAGGAGTAGCGTTTGCAAGGTTGATCGGAGAGAAGTTGGGGTCGTTAGGCCGCTCCTGGGAAGCGTCTGAGTGGTTGCTTGGTGCCGAACCAGCACTCTCACGTGGAGCAGGTCGTCCAATGGGCTGATAAGTCACCGGATCTATTCCCGCCAAGGTTAAGAGAATCCCCAGCCCTTTGTTTATCCCACCCACATTCTGCTCTATACTGCAGATCCTTGAATTAGTTTCCACATGCTTGAGAAGCGAAGAAGCTGCAGACTCATTTGGCGAGGCATTGACGTACTGGATAGAACCGAGACCGTACACTCGCCCCTTGCTGTTTTTTGCAGTCTGCAACATGAAAACAATAAGAGCAGCATTAATGAAACTAAATAACACTAAACAGAAAACTGAACATAAGCAATTAACTAACATCAACACTTAACCATTTCCAAAACAATACAACCATTTCCAAAACAATAACACTTAAACTTATGAAGTCAGATTCTAATAAATACAAATACAAGCATTTCCAAACCAATAACAGTTAACCATTCCTAAAACAAAATTCGAAGCATCAGAAACCAAATATGGATTCTTACCTCGATGTATGCAGCTGTGAGCTCTTGGCTAGAGGGAGTAGGGGGGGTTCCATTACTGACAGAAGACTGATGCGATCTGGACATAGCCAACTCCTCTTCAGCCTTCACAAGAGTCTCTGCTCGCTTATCTACGATTTCTCCCTTCTTGTTAGAGTGAGTTTAAGAACCACCGCAGTTGCAGGTGGTTCTTCGCCCATCTCGAGAGCCTACAAAAGAAAGCAGTGTGTTAGTAATGATAAAGAAAAAAAATATACATTACATAAATAATTATAGTATTGAAATACTTACCAAATTATGTGCCACACGAATGTGTGGCACCCGTCCTGAAGTATGGCAGTGCTTCCCTAATCCATCTGGATTAGATGAATAGTTCTCCTCGTAGATTAGTTCTTGAAAAGCTTCGCCACCTTCGGGTAACATGTTCAAATGTCCAGGGGGATCATGGAGATGATCGATTGGAGCTGCGATATCAGGATAACTAGTCCACGCTTCTTGCTCTTGCTCCGTGACAGGATGACTTGTTGAAGCTTCACCAGCGTAATAGCAATTTTCTCCGTGTTGCGTCCACACATAATAATTTTTCATAAATCCTTTCATCACAAGGTGAGTCGTCACTGTATTAACATCGTGGGGCCTTTGATTCTTGCACCTTTTGCACGGACAGAATAATTCTCCAGTCTCAAGATAAGAAGCCTGACTACAAGCAAAAGAAATAAAAGTGTTTAACCCCTCACTAAAATTTGCAGACAAACTCTTATCAAGACGTTTTCGACGTTTATACATCCACTCTCTCGATTCAAAAAAACTCAGACATTTTGTATTATTTTGTTTTTTTGGAAAAGAGATGTTTCTTTTTTGGTCACAAGAAAAGAGATGTATTTAAGTTTTTCTTTGATACTTTCAATTTACTCTCGGTTGAAGTTTTATAAGGTGATTGAGCCACGGATAGCCACAAACAAGTCGTGGCTATGGAGAGAATATATTCTCTGACCATCCACAGTTATAATGGCTTGTGAGTGATGGGATAGAAACCGGTTACGAGTTGAAAATGTTTGTTTTTAGCTGGGTAGCCACGACTAGCCACGACGTTTTCGTGGCTATAATCTTAACCACGAATAGACACGAACAGGTTCGTGGTTATTCGTCGCTAAGATTGTAGCCACGACCTGAGTCGTGTCGAGTTGTGGCTATGTGACAAATGTGACATAAAGCCTGTCTTGACATAAAGCCTGATGTTATCAGACTATCACACCCGTGACTTCGAGCCATTATCATATCAACTTAGCCACGACTAGCCACGAAAAGGGTCGTGTCTATAGTTTTCCACAAAATCTTTGTCGCTATTCGTGGCAAATATTTTCCACAACCCTACTCGTCGCTATTCGTGGCTAAGTTTCCATGAAAATCCACGAAATAGTTCGTGGCAATGTAGCCACGGAGTCTGTCGTGGTTATTCGTGGCAAAGTTTATCCACGAACTGTGTCATAGCTATTCATCGCTTGTTTTACATGAATAGCTACGGGTAACTATTTGTGGGTATGTAGCCACGAATAGCTACGAATTAGCCTTGAAACCCATTCGTGGCTGGTTCGTAGCTATTCGTGGCTGGAAAATACTTAGCCACGAACTGTTTGTGGCTCGTTCGCGGCTATATATATATTTTCTTGTAGTGGCAATAATATTATGGTGATATGATCATCCACGTTATGATAATATATAAATTATCCAGCGGCTTTAGCCGTCCATTAAATTATTGACAGTATGTAAATAATTATGGTGCATTTAGCAACCATGATATAAGACAGTAAATTATTAACGAGGCGACAAACCGCCCACATTAATATTTAGTAGAAGTAGTGTATTTAAACAACCACTACAAAATAATAAATTATAGTAAAGGCGGGTATACCGGCCATTATAGCAGGGTAAATATTATACATATAAATATAGTCGTATCATAGAGTGATGATGCTGATAACGTGTTATAATAATAATATGTTTTACCATATCGACAGATATAAATAAAGACAAAAATATTTTACCCGCTGTAGAGATTAATACTGGAAATAAATATAGAGAGAGAGGGTAATAAGAGAAGGATCGTTGTTGTGTTATTAAGTTATAATTTTACAAAGAACGATCGATCGTTTATATAGAAAATGAAAAGTTGATTTTACTGTGCGTGCATAGTTTTTACTGTGTGTGCATAGTGACAGTGGACTCCACACACAAAAACTATGGCATATTTTCTCATTTTTCTTCTTCTTCCCCTTTGTGACTTTCGTAACACACAATACTATTTTGTGAACTTTTTTTTTGTCAACCTACAATTTCTAGTTGCTTTTTTAAAGTATAGATGGGCCAAGCATTGCAAAGATTAATGGGCTGAACATGAACCCTATGGGATTGGATAAGAACAAAATAATACACTGGTTTGTGGCCACAAAACCAAAAAAGGAGATGCATGTGTCATGTATCAGTTGATTGAAAATCCCGACATGCAAAACGCCGGTGAGTTGGAAGATAAACTGCTGGCGAGAAACCATCATATCTCTGTGTTATTCTAAAATCCCATATGGTGATCTTCGACTCCGAAAATGATGCACCAAACCAGCAGCCGCATGAAAAAAAAACCTAGCTCTTGAACTCAACTTGAACCACTGAAAGTCTGAAACCATGAAAGCTTACCACCGGTCAATATGCCCAATTGATTGGCTTGACCATCACCCACATAAAGTTTTTCTATTGAGCAAGTAGAAACAGTAAGATATTAGTCCATGAGAAACGGAGGACATAGAAAAAGAAGAAGAGATAAACGGCAGAAGTTGGCGAGAAACCACTGCAGAGGTGAGATCGAGATCCGAATAAACCGGATGAAACACATTAGATCTGAGGATCTGAATTTATTAAGAAAAGAAAAATACAACAAAAAAAAGAAAGGAAGAGTCGTTGATTTGAGATTTCCTTCTTATAAAAAGTACATAGGCGAGAAGAAGAAGAAGACTCAAACTTTATGTTACAGAGAAAATTTCTCTTTAGAAAAGAGAGAGAAGCGACTCGTTACTATTTTGTGAACTTTTACCTCCTAATATGGTAATTTTTGTTTTGATCAATCCTCCTAATATGGTAATTATCTTCTTACTTTTTATAGAAGAATCATCTTGACGTAACCGGGATATGGTTCACCACTGGCTATATATCTATGTCAAGAGCATTTGCAAGATCTTTGTTTGGAATAACTTAAAACTTTGGTGGTCATAAATTTCATAGCATGCATATGTCTACGTCTTAAACAAATTTCTTCTATGTTGTGAAAATATTATTCGTCATATTATTTTCAAAGTCTATGAAGATTCAAAATTTTGATTTGACCCGAATTATGTGTTCTTATATGTTGGATATGGGTTTAGCATCCATCCATAAGCCTATTGGAAATCTAATTAAATCAATTATGTCATTTCGGCCCAAGAAGACAAGCCCGCTAAGGAGTCAACGGCCCAAGGAAGAGTCAGCACCAAAACACTATAAATAGGACCCTTCACTCTTCATTTTAGGCCAGATTGTAACTTACGAGAGGCCGAGCTACTTCTATAAAACTCCGACCTCGAGTACCGTTTAGTGAGCACGTCATTCGACGGACTCACACCTCGTACCATCCTATTCATTGCTCGGCTCCGGCCTTAAGATCAATAAAGAATCATTTCGTCCTCATTTAGTATCTATATTTTACCCCGTAGTTCAGACATTCCAGATCGCAGCTCGTATTATTGACTAGGTCGGATTTCTGTAACAACAATTAGCGCCGTCTGTGGGGACTTCGATAAACTTCTTTACGATCTAAGACGAAGCCGAGATGACAGGATCTTACTCGAACCAATATGAACAAGCTCCGAGCCCTCCTTCCCGAAGTCCGCTTTCCCAGGACCCGAACTCGCTAAGCTCGTTAGACGAGATACCGCCAGCCTTTCCCAACGATGCTCGAAGCAATAACCTCCATTCCGACCAACCCCGCGAAGAAGGGCAAAGTACCCCATTTACAATACGGATAACCAGCACACCAGTCGGACCCCTTGAGGGAATCAAGCTGCCAATTTACGAAGGAACCTCGGATCCACGCCAATACCCGATGACCTTCAACACCGCGCTAATGCAGACACGGCTCCCCTCAGAGGAGCGCGACGCCGGCTACTGCCGACTCTTCATCAAAAGGCTAGGTGGCGCGGCACTCGATTGGTTCCTATCTCTGAAGGTGCACTCCATTGATAGTTACCAGCACCTAACGAACGCTTTCCTCGAGCACCACACTGCAATCAACCAAGAAGACACTCCCGATAACGATATCTAGACTATAAGACAAGGCCCGAAGGAATCCCTCAGATCGTACATCAACAGATTCGAAACCACCATCCCCGGAACCCAAACGACAGACGACGAAGGACTCTCAGCATTACGACACGGGCTCTGGCATGGATCGCCTCTCCGATGCGAGCTAACAATGAATAAGGCACGGACCCTCGACGACGCCCTCCACCGAGCATCAGTCTTCGTCGCGCTAGAAGAAAAAAGAAATTCGCTAATGGAAAAGTTCTCCCTGACCGAAAATCTAAAAGATCACACACAAAAATCTCTCGGCGAGAAAAGGAGAAGGTCGGGAACTTACCACGGCCTCATTCAGCAACACCGAAAACAGGTCAAACCCCCACGAGCTGACGATCAGGATAGGCTCTTATGCAGTTTCCACCAACGATCCGGACATAACACCGCCGAATGTCGACACCTGCGAAGCCTCCTACTCAGCAAGTATCAGAACGAAGCAACAACTCCATCCAGCCAAAACGCGCCAGCAGCAGCCCACGAGGGACTAGAGATGAAGGAACAACCGGCATATAAGGAAGGGCGATCAGAGCGACCTGATCAACATTGGGAGAAACAAGAGGCAGCAACCGAGATACGGCCAAAACGAACTCGCCGCAGGAACCACGACGAAATTGGCGCAACAAGTGAACGGACTCCAGACAGTTCAGAACAATCATCGCGAGGGCACATTCAAAACATGAACGCAAAAGGACGATCAAACACAGCTCTCGTGACAAAACCATGAAGCGGTAAAAGGATTACTCCTATCACAGAAGACCGAGCAAACCCCGAGACAGAGCACAATAACTCACTCGTCGTCAAATTCGGCCCCAGCGGGTAGGGGACCGTCAAAATAACGCTAGAGCCAAACAATTCCGTCAACCTCACCTTTCGGAGAACTCTGCAAACATCGGAATCGGCAAGATTTTCGAACGACCGCAGTAGCAACGCGATTCGGACATTCGAGTCGCCCGGACGCATCGAGCAAGAGGCAACGGCAGGCAAAGCAAGGGAGAATCAGACGACGAGCAAAGGAGACGCATCAGTCAGCTCGGGACACTCCAGCACCCTCTAGAGGAGGAACCACCAGACCCCGACCAACTAAGGTGAAAATAGACCTCCTCTACTATCATACGAATGTAATGACCAAAAAGAACTACGCTCGGCTTGATCTCTCTTCGGAGAATACGTAGGCAACCCGTGTAAGGTGCATCCACTTTTATAATCCTCAATGTCAAAATTTTCATACACTGTCATATAAACTAACCTACAAACAACTAACAATCGACATTCTGGCCAAATGATCGATCAAACAAACACATGTCCCATGCACAACGACATATTGCGTCGCATTTTTAAGCCGGGCCCAGACCCCGCACAGGTCTCTAGGAAAAGTTTTGTAAGCCGAACCTCCTTCGCACAACTATGTACAGAGGCCTCACAGGATAAGCCGAGCACATACTCGCACCTAGATAACTTGACGGATGATGAGATAAACCGAGCCTAAGCTCGCACTCATACACATCCGTGTGTAGAAGGACAAGCACCGTTTCCATTCAGGAAAATCAAAAACAGGATAAGCCGAGCACGTACTCGCGCCTAAAATTTGACCTTGCCCAAAGCCGAGAAACGACTCGCAAAAGGACAAAATTACATGGAAAGGATAACAACGCGCCTCCTTTTCCTTCAAATATTATTCTCACTCAAAATTACAAAAAAAAAAAAACAAACCAAAGCAAATGCTCAAAAAAAAAAGAAAGCCGGCCCGATTCCGGCTCAATACTAAAATCAATAACACATCGACGTCATCCCAGAACCTACAAATATAAGAAAGCATCGAAATCACCCCGCTACCACACCAACTAGCAGCTTCACAGCCTAAAACCCAACTAAACACGGTGGCTCGCAAGCAAGAACACGGATCATCTCGTTCAAAACAAAAAAAGAGAGGCAATTTCGAAGCAGCACAGCGTTCACCAAC
This sequence comes from Orychophragmus violaceus, assembly GCA_030180135.1. NCBI lineage: Eukaryota > Viridiplantae > Streptophyta > Magnoliopsida > Brassicales > Brassicaceae > Orychophragmus > Orychophragmus violaceus. The sequence continues at coordinate 21,807,555 of CM058240.1, read as the reverse complement.
GCAATCTTAAATACGACGGGTCCCAAAAAAGTAATAAGTAAGCAAACGTACAAAAGAGAGCTGTTTCATACGCGGAACACAACCGCCAAAGGCTAATACTTCAAAAAAAAAAGAAGGAAAGGGGGCCACGAGCTAAGCCGCACCGCATGATCAGCCCAAAGAGCCCACCCCCTCAGAAATGGTCGCGTCCCCAGTAGACGAGGTGCCCACCCTACCAGTGCCCGCCACCCCATCAATAACGGCATCATCAGCAGCAAATGGCAAAGCAAACAAATCATAGGAACAAGGCACAACAGGCTTCAACGCATCAACCTGTTGACGAAGTAAAGGTTCATCGAGCTCAAGTTGAGCAGTCAACGCGGAAGGGATAGAGATCCCCTTTTCAGCCAACAGTCGGTATGCTCCAAGAACAGAAACCACCTGGTTGAGGAGAAGAAGCTTCTCAACATAAAGCTCTTCTCGCTCCCTCTCCGACCTCAGCTTCGCAAAATGATCGGCAAACACCTTATGACGAACATGCTGATCAAATATAAGACGCTCGTCAAATGAGGTTCGCAGCTCGTCACAACGAGAAGTCAGACGATTAAATTCCAGTCTCAAGCGGTCGACCTCGCAACGCTCGCCATCGTTCGCAGCTGCGGAATCTGCAATCCTCTTCTCAAGGTCCACTACACCCCGCTTCGCAAGCGCCAGAGCAGTCACAGATGCCTCAGCTTCATTGAGCAGTCCACGAGCAGCTTCCAAATCACGAGCCACGTCACGCAACTCGTCAATTTGCTCTCTGAGAGCGCTGACTGTTAACCCGGAGTTTCCCATGTCCTGCTCGTAGAAATCCCTGAGCTGATTAAAAACGTCAGCCATCTTCAACGAAGAAACACAAGGAACGATCAGCCTAAGACACGGCCAAATAGGATATCAACAAGAATCAATAAACTCACATTCATAACACGATGACTAAAGTCATCCTGAAGATCAGGCCTGAGCATCTCATCAACAGGAATCAGTTTCCGCGGAGGCTTCACTGCGATAAGTTGAAGAAGTTTGGCACAAGACCGTTTGTCCTCTAACAAAGGACTCGCCCCCGTATGATGATATGACCAAGAAAAATCCATCGGGTCAGGTTCCCGACCATCAAATCCTCTCCTCGAAAGACCGGCCTCCGTCACCTTAGGACGCAGAACATCAGAATCCCCAGGACTGACACGTCCTCCTTCGGGACACGAGGACACCGTCCCTTGAGAACCAAAATCAGGGATGGTAACGTGAACAAGATCAACCTTCTGATCCCATCCGAGGCCGAGATCAACAACAGGGGGATCACCTAGAGACGCTACATACTCCCCAGAAGAACAACTCGCAATGGGGCACTAGCGGCCCCTACTCGACACCTTACGACGTTTTCCAGGACGACTGAGGGATGGCGACACATTGGCCGGACGGCTAGAGGACACCGTCCCCAGGAAATCTGACAAGATAATCCCAAAATCAAGAAATAAACATTACACCACCCCAGGACTCGGTTCAAACCAATTTAAGGGAGGAAGAAGGATTCATAATTGAATCAATTTTCTGAAAACAAGCCCGGACCTTCGTGTCGAAGCAGGCTTTCTCTTCCCCATCTTTTCTGGAAGGCCAAGGTACTCGTAGATGAGCCTTCATCTTCTCCAAATTCTCAGAAAATCCCACAGTCCAGGAACCAGAAGGAGAACAATCTACAGAGAAAATAAGCAGACAAACCGCGTAAGCAACAGTAAAAATACTCAGAACAGGAAAGAAAAGAACAGGAAAGGAAGACAACTACCAGGATTGGTGTTCCAATCTGAATAAAAAACCCTATTCACATCGAATGTTAACGAATTATTGATTCGCACAAAGAAATATATGTCCTGCCAACGGTCCGTCTTATCCGGAGGATCATACACAATCTTCAGACAATGTCGGGGAAAAACCTTCGTATAAAAAGTACCAGCGGTGCCTCGATTAACCGCTACCGACGTCAGCCTACAGAAGAAATCAGTAGACATATCAAAACCCTCGTCAGCCGCCATAATCAAAGCACCCACCATATTACGGATGGCACCGGGACAAAGCTGAGAGATAGCTATCTTCCTCGCTTCACAATATTCAACCAAGAGTCTCGGAAGAGGGAAGAGCAAGTGACACTCCGAAAACATACTCTCATTCCGACAAACCCATCCAGGAGGAGCGTTCCAAGGTTTCTCTGACGGGGACGGCAATCGGTAATCAAGACCGGGAACACGAATACGATCCCGCAAAAGAGTATCCAGGGAGTCCCACTCGTATATAGACGAAGGAATTGGCCGAGCAACTACTGTCTTTCGAGAATCTCTCTCGGCAACGGCAACTGCTTCCTTCTTCGTCCTCTTTTTCTTCTTAACTTTTGAGGCCGCCAACTGAGAACGACCAACAGAGGCAGAAGTACTAGTCCCGGGGGTATTATCTCCAGGTTCAACCAAATCATCGATATCACGCTCTAGTTCCAGCGCATCCTCATTAACACTTGAACCCTGTTCTCCACCTCGCTCAACATCAGGAGGAAAACCTAATTCCTCCTCTTCCGAAAGCGGAGGAAGCGAAAAATCAGAGAACGGTTGACAAGCAATAGGTTTCTTCATCACCGGATTGCCCCAAAACGGACGAAGGGTCCAACCACCACGAAAATGAAAAACTTCTCGTCGTCATGTGAAAGCCTGAATCGCACATAACTCACACCCGGCGAACTAGAGGAATCCGAATCACTGCTACTAGAAGACAAATAAAAGGTCACCCCTGCTCGCATGCTAATTTAAGGAGTCTGATGAAAAACCAAACACTAGTAATCAAGAAATGAAGATATAAGACTGAAGAAGAAGGGCCGCGGAAGTCGAAGAGACCCAAGAATAATGAGCGGATCTTACGGTAGTTTAGAAACAGCGCAGCCCCAAAAGATATATCGCCCCTACAAAGACACGACCCAAAACAAAATCAATTAAATTTCCGCTTGACTTAAATACTCAAGAAAATCCGCCGAGCTCAGCATGGTGACTCGACGAACTGGGGGGGGGGGACTAATTGTTGGATATGGGTTTAGTACCCATCCATAAGCCCATTGGAAATCTAATTAAATCAACTATGTCATCTCGGCCCAAGAAGACAAGCCCGCTAAGGAGTCAACGGCCCAAAGAAGAGTCAGCACCAAAACACTATAAATAGGACCCTTCACTCTTCATTTTAGGCCAGATTGTAACTTACGAGAGACCGAGCTACTTCTATAAAGCTCCGACCTCGAGTACTGTTTAGTGAGCACGTCATTCGACGGACTCACACCTCGTACCATCCTGTTCATTGCTCGGCTCCGGCCTTAAGATCAATAAAGAATCGTTTCGTCCTCATTTAGTATCTATATTTTACCCCGTAGTTTAGACATTCCAGATCGCAGCTCGTAGTATTGACTAGGTCGGATTTCTGTAACAACAGTATATTTGCTTTTTACGTGTGATTCTACAATTTCCCAAGCAGTTTTGATAAATACAATAAAAATCATAACATAGATAAACATATTATTTAACTTCTAGGCATTAATACAAACGCTGAAAAGCATACTCAAACAAACTAAAAAACAAAAACAAAAACAAAGCAAGACCCTAATGGGATATCATTTTGAATTGTCCAACGCTAAAGTTTTGGATTGGAATGAAAAATGTAGGTCCATTGTGGTGTGGTGATGAAGATGATTGATCGATATATGGCCCATTACTCTTTCTTTTTCTAAAAATTATTTTATAATTATTGGAATTGGCTTTACTGTGATCAGTTCACAGGCGACACATGAAGAAAATGCATGCCCAACCAATCCTTTCAAAGCAGATAGATGTAACTGGGCGGTGTGGCTGATGGGAGGCTCCTAACTCGAATGTAAATGTCAACCGTACACCGGATGCTCTTGGCCAGAACGGCGGACAAGGATTAATCGAAAAAGGAGAAAGTCAATCCGCATGTAATATGACTTCCTCCACAAAGGAAAGGCATAAACTTAGTGGCTTAATTCATGGTATTATTACTACCTCGTGCATGGGCAAGAATCTTGTTCCCAAACATCCACATTGATAAACTCTTGACGAATGGCACTTCTCATTCTCTAAGCGGACAGATTCATACCCTTCATTCACCAACAACTATTCTTCCCAAAAGCAATCAGTCTTAAGTTAACGTAGAAACAATCCATCCAAAATAACAAATCCGAACTTCTTCATGATATTCTATATTAAACATTTCATTAATATATATATAAACTAAATAGGTTTGCACGCTGTCTATTATTATCTTTGACAAGAAAAATCCATAACTTTTTTACTCCACCTTACAAATAACTATACAAATATATATTTAAGTTCAAGCTAGTTTATTATATTTTAAAATTTGAATCGTGAATGACTACTACAATATCCATTATCTTTGTCTTTTTATTGAGCTTTAAAATAATATTATTTGCGTGGTTTAATTCTCAATAAATAAATAAATAAATGTGGGAAAATAAGCCTTTAAGTAAAGTGAGTAAACGGGTCCTCTTCTCATTAGATTAATATTCACATTAAATTAAGAACATAACAAAAAAAAATTGGAAACCAAACTTTGTTCATATCTTTGAATTATTTTAATTGGCAATAACTTTGCTGATATGTCTTTGAATTATTTTAATTGGCAATATCATAATTAAATATGTTCTCACTTTCTCCTTATATATGTGTCCCACAAATTCCTCTTCAACCAAATATCTTCAATACATATCTCCACTTTCATTTTCTCTTCCGATCCCAACGGTAGTAAACAAAGATTCCGGAGCCAAGATCAACGAATAAAGATGTCCTCCAACGTTCATATGTAAGAGTTTTCTTATATATTGACTTGTCTTCATGCCTGGCTCCCTGTATACCACCAGTGGATATCGATTTTAGTTGCAAAATCGGCTGCTAGTGGCGTACAAGGAGCCAAGCATGACCTAAACAAATGGTAACTCATTTGTGTATGGTGTATATGCATATTTATATCTTTGTGTTGTATATAATATTTTACCTAGATTTTGTAAATAGTTTACTTTTGGTTTTTTATCGGAAATGAAACAAAAAAATTATAGTTTTATATGGATTTATAGTTTATGTTTGGATCCGATATCAATCAATAGTTAAAAATTTGTTGGACTTTTCGATTTGGTTCATCTTTGTTCCATGTTTTTATATATGTAATTGATTAAGATTCAATCTAATTTTAATTGATTTTATCACTACTTGTATCACTTAATTTGAAAATTAACTCTGGCAATCAAAAGTCTTGTAGAAGGAAAAAAATGTTTGAGAATGTGACAATAGTAAAGATACCAATCAATCAGAATATATTGTTGATTTCATATTTGCATTCTTGAAACAAATATTTGGAAAGCAGGTTTAAACATTTCCATAATTAGTTATTTGGTAGTGATGCATGCATGGATTACGTAATAAATAAGAACAAAATTGAGAAGGAAATAGGGATTTATGCAAGGGAAAACGTTATATAATTCATATTATTTCTAATGGACTTTAATTAGAAATTTGTAAGAGAGCTTAGTTTTTCAAAATATTTAACTTAATAAATAAATCTATATATAGAACTCTAAGGAAAGGATGCACATATTATACATCCATAACTAGGCGGAGTGTCCGTAGTACACTGTGCGGACATAGGAGTATTTTGTTAGAAATCACCGACGTCTAAACCCTAACCTATGTAGAATAGACGGATAAAAGTGATTAGACATAAGTAGGGATCATCGTAAATCCAAAAGCGTGAATATTACAATTCTAAACCATTATAATAACTATAAGATTTTGATTAACATTATTGTTATTTTCCATTAATTTGTTTGATTAACATTTTTATGAGAAGAATTATGATATATATTGTTATTTTCCACTAATTTGTTTGATTAGCATTTTTAATGTTTTTTGTTATTTTCCATTTATTTATTTTATTCACATTTTTATGAGAAGAACTGTGATATATATTATTATTTTCCATTAATTTGTTTGATTAACATTTTTTGGTTATTTTCCATTAATTTGTTTGTTAACATTTTTATGAGAAGAATTATGATATATTGTTATTTTCCGTTAATTTGTTTGATTAACATTTTTCTAATGTTTTTTAGTTATTTTCCATGTATTTGTTTGATTAACATTTTTATGAGAAGAATTATGTAGATATTGTTGTTTTTCATTAATTTGTTTGATTAACATTTCTCCAACGTTTTTTGTTATTTTCCATTAATTTGTTTGATTAACATTTTCATGAGAAGAATTACAATATATATTGTTATTTTCCATTAATTTGTTTGATTACCATTAATTTGTTTGATTAACATTTTTCAGCGTTTTTTTGGTTATTTTCCATATCTTTGTTTGTATCTTTTAGGTATCATATTTTTGTGGAAGTATATCGATTTTTCTGTTTGGTTTTGATGGATATAGGAAGTTTCAAGTTAGTTTTGATGTATATAGGAGGTTGCACCCAAGCTTCATTCTCGAGATAGCTCGAGGATATTGGAGCATAAAATCCAATAGTTTGGTTTTGATGGATATAGGAGGTGCCAATAGCATAAAATCCAATAAAGTATATAATATAAATATCCATAAAAATAAAATAATCCAATAAAAGCTTTTGCAGAGTAAATCCTAATCCAACGAAGGATTTCACGTATCAAACGAATCTTTATGATATTAGTACCTTGCGTAACACGAAATCACGACATTAAACCTTATAAAATTAGACGACAATAAAAAACACATACTACAACGCTAACTTTCACCATACTTACTGGATCGCATAGACACGACGTTGTCAGTGCGCGGAACCAAATAAGCTATCCACCGTTCACCATTATACTAAGAAATTCACCCATGCAACGTTATCATATATAACTACTTGTAAAACATCGAAAGACACTAAAGTGTGATGCACACCTTGTATTTGTATCGTGTGTTCGATGAGTAGTAAAGATAAGCAGAACGACCATTGAGTGAAAGCCATGACATCATGTTTCTCAGGTCGGCCGATGGCTGAAATAGAAAGAATAGCTATAAGAATATAATCAATGGTAATGGTGTAAAAGAACAGAGATAAGAAAAGCGAACCTCGAACAACTGGATATCTGAAAGACGATCGCAAACATGGACCGAAGTACGTGAATTCCAGTCGAGAGACGAAAACATAACGACAATAACATGTCAGACAGATCATCTGGAGTTTTTAAAACAAAACAAAAACCGGACTACCTCTTTTCCTTAAGCACAGTAAGATTGCAAAAAACGGATTGTACCCTCGAACGTCTTCACCAACAGCGTTTCCTTCAAAACCTACATCATCAGCGAATCGAATTAGAACATCGGACAATTACTAACAATAATACGTACAACAATCAGCAAAAAGATATCACATATGAACTGAGGATGATCATCGTTATCACTAAAAAGAGATGGCTCCATAGTATATTAGCTTCTAAGCGAAACTAAAACCCTAGGAAACGAATGCAAAGTAATTTTAAAGAATGCATTGAATTAGTCAAACACATGTATGATATTAATAAAAGATATAAGCCGGGTTTTTTTTGCTTGGATTTCGAAGACCCGATGAATCAAATGTAAGGCTCATTAGGAGAGAAAAATCATTAAAGGTAGACGGGTAATTAATCTCGTGAAAACGATTCTGGTGCATTCTCACTTCCCATCTAAAACTGTCGATGGCATCCAAGAATGAAGAGTCGGAGGTATAGACATGGATGGGGAGTTTATAGTTATAAATAGCTAGGTTGAAGAAGAGGAGTGGCCATCTTTAATGGCTGAATTTGATGAAATCTTCCTTCTAATTTTTCAATATCTTTTACTTCCCGCTCTGTGAATATTGATGGGTTCATGTGCTTAGCTTTACAACAGTAATCGTAAAGTAACATGAACCGAGTTTATCGTCCTAAGGTAAGTACATTAACTTTGCAAATTTCTAACTTTTTGTAAAATAATAAACTTTTCAAAAGAATAATCAAACTAACTTTCTTTTAAACTCTCAAGTAACCATAATTGTTGCAAAAGTACAATTGAGTTATCACATGTTTGCATTGAACGATACAAAAACGATCCAGTATCAAAAGCTACGGGAGAACAAAGAGAGGTTCACATTATGGATGAAACAAGGATACCGCTTAAACCCGCTTTGGTTTCTTCTTCTTAGAGAAGCTTTCAGGAGTTCGGCTTTCCTGTTTACGCTTACTCCCTGCAAATCGCTTACCACCACCACCCTCTTTTGAGCCTTTTGCGTTTGCTTTCGCTTTTCTTGCGGCAACCGCTGGCCGCTTCTGGCTTCGCTGCTTCACAGCACTATTATTACTACTACCAGCTTTGTTGCCTTCGTTGCTGCTGCTACTTCTAGGTCTCATCTTCGATTGCGCAGGGCTTTTCTGAAAAGGTTTCTTATCATCACCTGATTTTGAAGCTCGTACACCTTGGTACGAAAGATTAGCCTTCCCCGTCGCAGTTGGTGTGACTACTTTGTCCTTCTGTTGTCTTTTCTGAGCTGGGGAGTAAGCTTCAGAAGGATTGCTCTTTCTCTTTGATGGTGTTGCATCAGCTTTGACTCGAGATATACGTAATTCTCTGTCTCTAAGCTTCAAATATCCTTTCTTGATTACGAGATTTGCAGCTTCCTATAAGTTAACGAATAGAAGGACTCATCAGATCTAGTTAGTTATTCCTCAAACTAAAAAAAGATCAAAGCTTTTTCGACATACCCGTGTTTTAAACAAGACGTAAGCTATTCCTTTTCCAATGTTCAAATTAGGATCTCTAATAACACGGACAGCTTCTATACTGTTCTCCAGATTGCTCTTACCAGTAAACAACTGATAAACCTCCTCATCCTGCGTTAAAGATAAACAAAACAAAACTGAGATTCTGAACTTATGTTCCATATTCACAAATGAACAAGAGAGATCCCTGATATTACTATACTACTAACCTTCACGTCGAAAGGGAGATTGCCCATAAAGACCGTCCTCTTAGAATCATACAAATGATCATCCTGACCTTTCAGCTTTTTACGAGGCGGACATGCTCTATCAACACGGATATGATTCCCATCAATCTGAATATCATCCCAAATAGCATTAATCAACCTACACATAACTCCTTTAGACTCAACCATAGAAAAAGGTGAAAACTGTTTTCTTACCAGAGTCATGTTATGTGCCAGAGAAGCTTCAGCAGCTTGCTCTGTTTCAAACACAACATAAGCATGAACACTGCATTTCCAAAAACAATTTAACATTAGACCATTCCTTCACAAAATCAAGATGCACAAATGGAATTAGAACAAAGGGTTTTCAAACACAGACCTTGAAGCTTTCTCATTGATTTGCTTCAACATTATAGCTCCTTTTCTCGTCCTCTTTGACTAATCAATCAAAACTAGCTACTCAGAAACACAAATTCAACCTTAAACCAAATTTATAAAGCTTAATAAACTTTGAACTCACATCGACAATGGGCACCGAGCGTATCCTCAAGGATTCAACCTCACCGAATTTACAAAATTCCTTCAAGATCAGCTTCTTCTTAATCTTCAACGGCAAATTCCCAACGAAAACAGTTCTAAGAAGCTTACTCTCATCATCAAACCCTTCCTTTGAAACCATCGTATCGGCTACTTCATCAGCTTTCTTCCTCTTCTCACCAACCTTCTTCTCCTTTTTCTCTACGCTTCCGTACATCTTCGTCTCGTACTCGTTCTCAATCTCATCTCTCTTCCTTTTCTTCCTCTTTGATTCCAACCCACTTTCTACAACATCCACATTCATCTCTTTCTCAACATCCTCCGCGTCCGAATCTGAAACCAGATTTTTCCCCTTTTTAGATTTCTTCGCCTTCACGAGCGAGACTGTTTCTTCCTCTTCGACATTCCGTTTATTCCCTTTGCCTTCGGGACTGGTCGAATTCAGGTTCTCATTGGTTTCCGTAAGTTTTGGGTCAGGTTTCTTGCGTCGGAAAGGGTTATTATCGGAGAAGAGACTCGAAAAGCCAGAGCTTTCGCCGCCCTCAGCCACATCGCCGGAGAAGAGAGTAGAGAAGATCCCCGATTGGGGCTGAGATTCAACGTTTTGAGATTCTTTATCCTTCGTCTCCTTCGTTTTCTTCTTCCCCATCTTCGTTCGATTTCAAAAGGGATAGAGGAAGAGAGATAAAAGAGAGGAGAGAGATTGAGTAAACCCTAAAAAGTTTGGAAATTCGGCCAACGAGGGTTGTTATGAGAGGGGCTGAGCGCCATAGATTGACTTCCAGGTCGGGTTAAAAACGTCCGAAACAACCCATTAATTATTGGGCCATGAAATACAACACATTGGGCCGACAAACTTTTTGGTCCCATGATTATATTTGCTTGGCTAAACTGTTTGGGAAGCATATTAGATTAGTCATTTGGGATGATTTTAATTTGTGTTCAAATCTCTTCTTATTGAACTGATGATTCTTTGAAATGTTTTAAAATCTTAGCTTATTGGATCTATCAGTTGTCAAAATCATCTCTCTCAAATCGAATGTTATTGGATTAGTCATTTATGATTTCTTTTTAAAATCTCACCTCATTGGAAAATAGAAATTTCACTAGAAATTTATATCATAAACGATTTATAGGTATTTTAGAGATGATTTGTAGTAAAAAAAAATAAGGGGGATATAAATACCACCTCACATGACAGTATTTTCAAATCTCAATTTTGAACGATTTGTCAAGTTTTTCTAAAGTTCTCAACTCCAAACCTTTGAGGGGAAGAGGAAGAAACGATGTCTGTCCTTCCTCCTCCTAACTATTTGTTAGCCGAAATTAGATAACATTTATAACTTGACGGTGCGGTCAGTTTCTTCAGAGTCATCTTCCACGACTACAACTTCTCGAGAGGTTCCAGAACCTGGAGCAGTTCCGAAATCTTGGTAAAGTCTAGAGTCGTGTTCTATTTGAGTCCAAAACAATAAGATCGCTAATGGTCTTGAATTGTCCTTGTTCGCTTCGTGACCTTGATCTATCTAATAATCAAATACATTTTTAGTAGAGGATTTGGTGCCTTTAGCACAGTTGAAACTTGTGTCTCTTGATCTGATGAAGATGAAGATGAAGGATTCAATCTAGGATTTTGGGGTCTTTGGTGAAGAGAAGCTGATGTGATGAGTAATGGATACAGTGATAGGCTTGGAGAGATTTTGTAGGTTGATAAGAAGAGAGTGGAGCTGATTATGAAGAGACAAAGACATGAAGACAAACGAATGTGGTGAGTGATCATTCCAATTGATTTCGAGATGAAAATCTGCTTATGAATGGTAAAGAAGGTGATAATAGTGATGATGAAGATGAATATGAAGAGGATGGTCCTTTAATTGAAGTATATCTTGTTCTGCCAGAGATGAATGGGCTGTTGGGAAACATCACAATTGAAGAATTTGATGGCCATGAGCAAGGGGAGGATGATGGCTAGAGTTGGGAAGAAGGCGGTGAAATTTTGTAATCTTCTTGTTATGTGATATAATGTTATTGCAGCATCGCACTGTACCAATGTAGCACCTAAAGAGTGAAATACTAGTTGTAACACCTTCATAATATTTTGAGGTATTGTTAATCAAATGCTAGATCTGCTCACCAAACATGCCGCAGTATTATTGTAATCTCCAAACACTGGTTACATTATTTTCTAATAATTATCTCCAAACAGAGGAGGACACTGTTCATAAGAAAATGGTTCAATACCTCTTTTGGTATTTCAAGCGTTTGATGAACATATCTTGAAAAAGCTGGCTGGCGCTGCTGCTGACCGAGATGACATTTGCTTAGTGTTTGAGTCGCTCCGTTTGAATCTTTGTGAGATCTTAAAACGTTTGGCCGCAACATCGGTCTTAGACTCTGTCATTAGAAGTTATTCAAAGCAGTTATTCATTGTTTAAAGTTAATTATATATCTCCAAAAACCAATATTTGGCTGCAAATGTTTGCCATTTAAATTTAGTGTCGTCCATATCTTTTTTGTTTGTTGCAACAAAAATGGATCTTACCAAATTACAAGATCCACTACGTTACTTTATTAATTTTCCACACTAAACTTTTTATCATAATATCATGAAGAACTAGTTCTTTTTTATGAATTTCATTAATATTTTCTCTCGATCAAAACTGTCATGTATAGAAAAATATATGATTTTCTATACTAGATCAAAAAGCTATTTAGAGCCGAAGATGAAAAAATAAGAAAACATAAATATAAATAATTAGATAACATAAATGCCAAAATTGTAATAAACCATTATCTTAGAAATAAAAATTACACAAGTGAATATATAAAAATTAGAAAAGGTGAATCTATGAAAAATAAAATTTCTGAAAAAAATAACTAAACACATTTCGTTACCACAAATAAAGGATAACAAATCTAATAGTTGCAATACTAAAAAGATTATAATTACAGCTTCGATGTAAAATTTTTTTCTAAAACACACAACAAATTTTATATAACAAAAAACAATATGTTTGAGCGGTTGAGGTAGTCCAAGTGGTTGAGGGGCTCGGGGTGGTAAACACCATTCCCGGTTTCGAGCCCAGGCGGAAACAAAAATGCCTCCTCTGCTCATCCACACGGATATGGGCCCATTGCTTACGGCCCATTTGCATACCCGGAGAGAGGGTCTATCCGTGGGCTGCACCTCCCCTTGGGGATTAGTCTGGGCCCCTCCATAGGCCCGGGATACCCCCAGGTTAATCAAAAAAAAAAAAAAAAAAAAAAAAACAATATGTACATGCATTATATTAAGCAAATTTCTCAAGTACGAACCACAGAAACAATCATTTTATCTTTATTCTCAGCGTGCCTCAACAACACAAATAAATATTTAAAAAATCCAAAAATATTAAAATCAATTTTTTTTCTTCTTACAAATATCAATTCCAAAACATAGAAAATGTAATAGTTTACAAAATATGTCTATCTTGTTCTTACTACTAAAATATTTGCAACAATAATCATATATATATATATCAATTTCGAAAAGATAAAATTTATCAAATTCATCAGGTAGAACAAAGTTATGATCTTTTATATTATATAAGGAAAACATATTTAGACTAGAATATGGGAAAAAATAAGAAATATAAATAAAAACAACCAAGTTATATAAATGCTAATAAAATTAAGGCGGGCCTAAAATATCTCGAAATTTTTTTTTCTCCATCTGTCACCAGTCCAAGATTCTTACAAATGCTTTTTTAGATTTTATTTTGGGTTTTTGAGCTCCTTTTTATAGGACTTACTTGTGTATCTACGAACGCCACGTGGATATATCCATATCAATATCAATGTGGAGGAAGGCACACAATCAAATCCTCCAACAAGGGAACTTTATGGAAAAGCACAAGTGACTAATTACAATTTGACCCCATAATTTTTTAAAAACATTCCAAATTTAACCCCTAACTAATCTTCGTCACCAACAAGTCCCGAAGCTGCTCTTGCTTGTAAATTCTCGGTCCCATCTTCACCGTCGCTTGTTGAATCATAAGATCGTTAATCACAGAGATGCAAGCGTGAATTACTTCTATCTCCAAATCCACAAACGCGTTCATCAATCTCGCTCCAGGATGATTTCTTTTGCTCGATTCCAATCTAATCATCGCATCACAATCCATAATCCTCACGTCGATCTTCATCTCAATCTCCGATGCGTTTTCCCCGCTGCTATTAAAACTCTCGTTCCTCCGTCCTGCGATCTCCATCTTGAGTTCGTCGAGCTGGATCTGAATCGCATTTTTCTCCGACTCTGCTTTTTTCACGTTTGATTTTAGTTCGTTGATGTAAGTAACAGCGTCTTTAAGCAACGACGTCTTGTCCATCTTCGATACGTTTGGTACAACCGCTCGTAACGCGTAGAATCTTTGGTTTAGCTTCTTGCGTCTCATCCGCTCCGCTTCGACATGGTTAATCGCCTCTTCTTTACCGTGCTTCCGTCTTCTCCCGCGTGTTTTTTGTCGTTTGATTTCTGGCAAAACTTTCGCATAGATGTTAGATAGATCCGAATCCTTGAATTTTACGCGGTCGGCTAAAATATTGCCGTCCTCCTTCTGTATCTGACCGGAGTAAGAAGTATGGTTCAGATAATCTAAGCTCCGTTTAACATCATCGCCGGAACTCTGTATTTTGACGGGGTGATCTGTCGCTGGCGCCGTGGAAGTTGCCATGGAGAGAATGAAATCATTCTGGATCTGTGGATATACCGGACTCGAATGCGGGTCCAGGTTTGGGTTACCGGTTAGGGTACTTAAACGAACATTCTCAACCTGAGTTAAGAAAGGCTGAGAACAGCTTAAATTCGGGGCACCAAAATTGAAAAGGAGCCGGATCTTATCTACAAGATCCGAGTTTTCCGGGATCTGCTCCGTGGATCCAAGCTCCAACACTCCCTCATCCGAGGGAATACAAGCAATGGTTTGTAACCCTGAATCCCTTCCCTGGTTAGCCCGACCACAACCTGACTCGCTAATATTATCTGGCCCGGTAACCCAAACCGGGTTATACTTAGCAAACGCCTTACCCACCAACCCTGATCCACTACAAAAGCTACATGTCATCGAAACTAAATAAAACCACTCCGTATCCGTCAGTTCCACGTCATCATCGTCATTCATCAACGGAAAAGATTCGTCGGAGATCTTCGAGCTAAGTTCCCGGAACACTTTACGCCGGTGATTTTTCTCCGCCATCGTCTTCCTCCTCCGCCGAGTCTTATCAGCTTTTTCGCCTTTGTAAACTCCATCGCCCCATTTCAGCACCAATTCGTCGGGGAAGTTTCTGTACAACGATTTCCAGAAAATGGCGTAACTCCATGCCTCGTGAGTCCCATTTAACACAGCGTCTAACTGTTTCTGGAGAGTAGTCTCTAGGCTGAGATTCGCCGGAGCCAATGGCCACAAATCGGAGGAGGAAGAGTTCAAGAGAGCTTCGATCATGGATAAGTCATCGTCGGAATTCAAGAGACTCATCGTTGGCGGTAACGTAAACGGTCTGTGATGATTGAAGAGGTTATTAATCCAAAAATTATGTTTGAAAGTCGAAACAGTGTTGCATGAGAAAAGTGAGGTCATGAATCTGTATTTATAAACTACTCGGGGGTAGATAAACAATCCAAACGAAAACAATTTAGTCGAAATAGAACCGATATTTGTTTATAAACCGTTTGGTTTATTATTTTAAAAATCTCAAAATCCAAAACCATTTTTGTGTGAATCAAATAGGATTAGATAAGTCATTATTTGTTTATATGTTTCTGTTTTCTTTTTTTGTTACAAAACCGAAACAACATTTAATCAGAAACCAAACCCATTTGCATCAAGCCGAACAGCAACCAAACAAAAACCAAATCAAATTTCAAATGATTTTGTGGCCATTAGGAAATAATGAGCGTGTTTTATTTTAATTTGTGCATGTTTGATACATTTTTAGATCTTTATTGATTATTAATATTTGTGTTTTTCTATATAAATTTGTCTATTCCTTTATTTTTCGAGCAGAGAAGATTCATGAATATGCATATTTTGTTTTAATTTGTATTATATATATATATATATATATATATATCTTTTTACTTTCAATATTTTCTAGAGTTTTTTTTATGAATTTTTATTTTGTTCATTTTTTGTGGATCATCCTTGTAATTTTTTTTCTATATGTTATTATATAAATATCATTTATATTACAATAACTTTTTGTTTTTATCATTTTGTTAATTTATAGAAAAAGTCATAAAATAGCACAAAAACATATATTGTCATAAATATAACACCAAAAAAACAAATTGACATCTTTAGCATTATTTGGTTTACAAAATTTTTTATAGCATTATATAATTGGTGTTTAAAGTTTATTATTTAGGATTTTGGGTTCATTATTTAGGGTTTAGGGTTTAGTATTTGACATCTTTTGTTTGCTCTCTCTCTCTCTCTCTCTCTCTCTCTCTCTCTCTCTCTCTCTCTCTCTCTCTCTCTCTCTCTCTCTCTCTCTCTCTCTCTCTCTCTCTCTCTCTCTCTCTCTCTCTCTCTCTCTCTCTCTCTTAAACCAGAGACAAAGACATTGAGAGTCATCAAACTGAAAAAGAAATTCTGATGTGGTGAAATTTGTTAAGCGTACCCATTAAAATCACATAAAGTCTGAGATACATTGGAAACGACCGATTCAAATTTTTTTTTTCCTGTGAGAAAGTTAATATCACCAACACACCTTTGGGTTGTGTATCAGAGTGTGTTTTGGTCTAACAAGATGAAGAAGGGCTTACTAGGCGTCAACGGAAGGAGGCGAATGAAGCAGTGTCGACACGATCTGGGTGAGAGGAGGAGAAGGAGAATGACCACCAGAGCTGTCGTTGTCTTCGGAACTGCATTTCTTACGACTTACGAGTATATTGTCCTCAATAATTCCCTTATTGGAAGAGAATAAATGTTTACGGCAAGGGTTCTTTTCTTTTAACAAATTAGGGTTGATGGACTCTTCGGAGACAAAATGATAAGTTTTGTTATCACTTAGTTAAAATTTCGACACTTGAAATATTTAGGCGGATTTGGTAAAAAAATTAGCACACTTGGAAAAAAGAGAGGCGAGCATTAATTTTTTTAGCGCTATACTTATGATAGCGTTTGGAAATTTGTTAACGTTATTAAAAACTCATGGTTATATCAACCATAGCACAACTGCATAAAACACTATCTTTTAGTTCTATCAATACCTAGATTTCTTGTTGTTAACTGAAGATAATTTCTGCATCTTCCGGTTGAATAATGTCTTGAATCATCTGGATTTTCCATGTATATGTTGATGTATCAATCAAGTGATTTACCATAAGTGAAAGATCATGGTTATTGTTTTTCCAAATGGCTGGCCTGGGGCGAATATATGGGATCCATGGATTATTCAATAATGAGATTGTTGTCCATTTTTCCACCCTTTAGTTAAGTCCTTTGTTTATCTGAGGTCTAGCCAATACAATATTTTTCCAACCATATAACAAATAGTAATATCTGATTGGATTTAAAGAATCTAAGTTCCTATAGTATCTTCCTTTTAAAAAACTTGCAAAACAAGTATCTGTTTTAGGATTAATTGCACCCAGTGTATCTTTTTTGGAAAGTAATAACAATCTTATATCTTTAGACTTCTGCTTGCATTTATGTATCTTTTAAGGCTGATTTTGGGTGTGCTATTACAATTTTAACCCTAGTTAGAATGCCAACTAAATTGATTGTCCAGCTTCTAATCTAGTTAGTTTTACAGATTGTTTTTGAATTGCTATTAGTCAGTTAGAGTCAAGTTAGATAGCTAACTCCATTAACTTTGCATCCTCTCCCACTAAACCAAGATACATAGCTATGGTCAATTTGGATTCCGCCGATGAAGTCATTCCCTTTCGTCTGAGATTTGGCCACCTGGGAGCTCTTCCGCCGCTTTGTGTGTACCTGCATATTTTTGAAGATAGCGAACAAGGCAGTTGTCCGAACAATTTTCCGCCGATTCTGGGTATACATTTTTCAAAATCAATTTGGAAATGGCTGTATATTTTTTCGCCGTTGGTTCCATCGTTTTAGGCATATGAACCGTTGCGTCCTAAAATCATCTATAAATATAAGTTATGCCAACCTTATTTCCCTAACTAGGCATGAATACAGAAGATAACAATAATTTCGCCCCTTCTCCTCCCAGCTTCCTCGATCTTCCTGATGAAATTCGGAGATCGATTTTGGTCAGAAACGCTAGCGAAGTCGTTCGCGAGTACTACGTAATTAAGGCAGTCTGCAAAACCCTCCGAGATGATTCCGACCACGTGGATACCCTGTCCCAGATTGATCTTATACGAACGAGTCACAACTTTCTTGGTTTTCTTCGCTTGCAACATTCTTGTCTACTTGCCAACAATCCATCAACGGTCTTTCTAAAAGCCATATCGGATTTTATGCACACAGAAGGAGTGGCCGCAGAAGAGCGAGCTAACGCGCTTGTCTGCCTCAAAAACTGCGCTGTTGCTGGAATTAAACCTGCAACGTATTGCTACGAAGTCATCCGGCGTTCCATCTGCCCCCACTTAGTTTCTGATTTAACGTTCCCTCAACTGTCTCGCACTGCTATTTGGGCCCTTAGGAGCCATGTGAAAGCGTTTTAGGGAGTAAGTTATCCTCACTATACCGCACAATATATCAGAACCATCCGTGACTCTGTCGACATTGAACGAATTTCCACATGCCCTTGCGCTGTCCATCGTTACTGGCTTGATTTGACGAACCAAAATGTAAAAGGTCTAGGCATGTGCGATCTCTGTTTTTGGTCTCTCGAGACTTATGTCTTCTTCGATATGATCCCTAGGACTTTTTCTAGATGGGTTGATTTTTAATTCGACGTCAATGTCTCAGAGGGTCTTATATGGATTGCGATTTTGTATCTACATGGCTTGCGATTTTTAATTCGACGTCAATGTCTCAGAGGGTCTCATATGGACTCTTCTCTATCTCCATCTCTCTTAACTTTCTTTTATTTATTACTATCTGTTTTACATGGTCACATCTATTTTCTAACTTCTGGGTTTTATATGTCATCAAAACT
Source organism: Orychophragmus violaceus (assembly GCA_030180135.1). Classification (NCBI taxonomy): domain Eukaryota; kingdom Viridiplantae; phylum Streptophyta; class Magnoliopsida; order Brassicales; family Brassicaceae; genus Orychophragmus; species Orychophragmus violaceus. The sequence continues at coordinate 21,788,865 of CM058240.1, read as the reverse complement.
ACTCTTTCCTAATTTAGATGGATTGTCATTTTCTAACCCATATGGATAGCAATTTTGTATCCATTAGTATTGCAATTATAAGTTTGTCAACCATAGCATCCACTTTTGATCCAACCTTTGCCCATGTTGTCCATTTGGTCCTGCATTCCTATCCATAATACGTTTAGATTTGTAAGGTTCATTTATCCATATTCCCATCCCATTAGTCCGTATATTTAGTAAATTAAAACAGTCTTTTCAACCAGTTTAGGAAAGAAACCTATCTTGTTAACACTTTTAAACATTCATATCTTATATATACGTATGCTATATGTTCATCTAACTTTTAATATGGATAAAACAAATTGTCCACCCTCTTCTTCGAAACAATCTTCCCAATAATGAGCTTGACGTCTACTTCAACTGCCCCTCCTTCTGAAGAACCATTACCTTCTAGATGTATAGGCGTTGCAGCCCCAACCATGTGCTGGTGTGGCGAAGACATCGAAGTAGGATATGGTACAACTCCTTCCAATCTTAATCGCAGGTGGTTCAAATGTCCCGAAGCTATCCGGGTTAGTTTAAAACCGGGTTCCTTTGTTTTTTCTAGATTTACTTTATATTTCATTTTGTATTTTTTTAACTCGTACTTTCCAAGCAGCACCCAGATGAAGGTCACTTAAACGAGTGGGTGGACGACTCTATTATGAAAGAGGTTGATAAGCTTCCCCAAGATCTCAAGAAAATTCTAGAGGACATCAATGTTCTACAAAATTGGTCGACTTCTGTTGGTGAGGAAATGGAAATCAAGATAACAAGAAAAATCGAAGTTGATGTTGCAAGATTAATAAGGCCTCTTGTGCCACGCGCCATACACCCACCCGGATGAATATGATGCAGATTATCTGGATCGTCTTCATCTCTCTTTTCTCAATCGGTTGGACATTGAGCCATTTTAAGTTTCATTTTCATGGTTGAATGCTCGTTTATTGTACTTACTTCATCAATGTTTAGTATGGACGGATATCAACTGACTCATATTGTACATCTCTATCCACCGTTTAGTATATGTACTGTTTCCATCCACCTTAGCCCCTATCCTTTCAAACAAATCTTTAGCTTACAGTTTAATCTTTCCTTATTCCATTTACCTTTCCAATAAATAACACAACCACGTCTCAAATCTGTACCTCGTAGGGGTATATTGTCAAATCATAGATTCTAGTTTCGAAGCGATATATTATTATTAAGGCCCATTTTTTCGTCTGTTTTTTCCGGCAATATTTAATTTTATTCAATCATATGACTGTCAAATCATTTCATATTACAAACAGTTATTATTTATATTGTGTATCTATAGATTCATTTAACTCGTTCTTCATTTAGTCCATTTAATCCACGCCTGACAGATTTGACTCTACTTAATGATGCTCTTTGGAAAAAACAAAAAATTTTCGGAAATTGTCTAATAAAAAAATACTATGCCTACTCTGCTGCCTACGATTTATTCGATCGATACGTGACACTATATACGCAAGTTGGTAAATCAATATTTGTATCCATATATCCCATTACTATGCCTATCCATTTAAGTCTTTAAGGAGTTTTGTCTATCCATCTTTACAACAAAATAAAACCATCCATCTCATCCAACCCTTTTTAAATATATCTTCTCAACTCCTTCTCTTCCTTATTTATGTCTGCAGTTTCCATTCGCTTGTATAAATAATTGTCCATTTACCCCAACTATCCGTCGACAGTCTAAATACATTCCACACAAACAATGAGAGGAACAATCCCCCGCGTTGCTGAATCTTCTAGCTCTCCACGGCCAGTTCTCAACTTTCTAGATCTGCCTCCCAAGCTTCGAAGATTTATCCTTGCCAAAAATGCAAGTGACCACCTTCTCGAACATTTCAGGGTTCGCGCTGTCTGCCGGACCCTTCGAGACGACGCGGATAACGTGGATACTCTCCGTCAGATTAATCTTATCCAGACTGCTGCATTGGACCCACTCCCCCAATGCGTAATAAGGTTGTACAACACCTGTCTAGCCGCAAACAACATAACCGCTATTTTTCTCAAAGGGATATCCGACTTTATGTACACAGATGATGGCAGACCGGAAGGTTTTCAAAATATTAAACGATGTGCAATCGCTGGATTCAAACCTGCTGTGTATTGCTATGAAGTCATCCGTCGTTCTATTACCCCCGCCTTGGATTCAGGTTCCGACATCCCTTTCCTCTCTCGATTTGTTATACGTTCTTTGAGAAGGCACGTCAGAGAGTTTGAGCGAAACCTCTGGCCTATTGGAATCTCCATGTATTTGGCGGATGTGGTCAGGGATGAGATTGACGGAACAAGGATACAGAGATGCCGCTGCTCTCTTTACCGATATTGGCTAGACTTTTTGCACGAAGAGGTCAAAGCTTATGGTATGTGTGATGAATGTTTTTGGGCTATTGAGGCTTTATCCTTCTTCCAAATCATTCCCCAAACATTCCTAGAGTGGCCTGACATTTACGAACCAGATTCGGTTAACGAAGGCGGTTGGCACTACGGCTGAATCCTGATCGTGGGTGGTCGTTCGGGTTTAGGAGTAGATCAAAGCGGTACCGTTTTGTGTGTTGCAATGTAAAATTCAAAAAATTGTACCGAATCTATATTTCTGTTTAATAGTCATGTTTAAATTATGTTCAGATCATCGTCGGTATCCACCAATGTTAATTCCATCTCAACTATCCATCGTTTTTAATTAATGTCATGGTTTCCAAAACTTAAATCTTCAACATCGCTTTTTCTTAATGTCTTACTCTCGTACCCATTTTTTTTCCAGGGTATGTCTCTATAATACACTATCCATTAAAACCTCATACATGTTTTATCCCAATAAAATAAAAAAATTACTAAGTTATTTGACTATCCATTATTATATCACGCTATAGTACCATCCATTATAGCATATACGCTCACTATATCCATGCACACCCTCTAACATATTTATTACCACCCTCCATAATTATAATTCTATTCGCCATCCATCCATTCTTAAGTTTCTTTCTTCACACTACTATCCAACTAAGAGTCGCTTGAAGTACTTTTTAATTTTTTCCTTTGTCTATTTCTATAACATAAAGCCATCAAACCGAAACATTGCGACGACACCGAAACGTCGCGTTCTTTCGCATCTATAAATAGTACATGTCTACATTGCTGCCTGTCCACGCTCTCAAAACAAACCTCTCAATATGAAAAGGCTAACCCCATCTGTTGGTGAATCATCCACGCCTAACCGGTTGGTTCCCAATCGTGTAGATCTTCCGCTTACCAGGAATCCTCGTAATAATCTTCGAACTAACGCGTCTCATTTGGACACTCTTCTTCAGATTAATCTTATTCAGCCACCCTCTCCCGATGACAACCGCGAATGTGTCGCGTTATTGTTCAACGCCTGTTTGGCCTCCAATAACATTACTGCTCTGTTTCTGAAATCGATTTCCGATTTTATGTACACAGAATACAGATATGGAGGTCCAGAAGCCTTCCATCAGATCAAACGCTGCGCAGTTTCTGGATGCAAACCGGCTATCTATTGCTACGAAGTCATCCGTCGCTCTATTTATCCTGCTTTGGATACAGGTTCCTCAACTCCTTTTCTTTCTCGTGCTACTATTCGTTCTCTGAGGAGGCATGTGAGGCAGTTTGAGCGTACTACCTGCCCTATGGCCTGTATGTCCCTCGACCTGTCTGTGATCAAGGATGCAGTTGACGAAGACAGAATACAGAGATGCCGTTGCTCCGTATTTCGCAATTGGCTAGATATCATGCACGAAGATGTCAAAGCTCACTCTATGTGTGATGAATGTTTCTGGGTCATTGAGACTTTGTGTTTCTTCCAAATATTTCCCCAGACATTCCTCGAGTGGCCGGAGATCCCTGAAACTCCAGTAAACGCCGGCTCGATTGGTTACAGGCAGTTGGCACGAAGCGGCTATGCAAAACGGTTCCGGTTTGGGCGACGGCGGAGCATAAAACGGCGTTGTTTAGCATTATTTATTTATTTAGACTACATATTTTATTATAATGTTCGTACTTTAGTTTAATTATCCAAATGCTCTTACGCCTACCGTATGATGCAAGTATTCTGTTTGTATTACTTGTTTTTTTTTTTGTGCTTTGTCCAAACGCTTTAGTTTTTCCGCCTTATAGCTTTCTTTTGCACACTCACTCTGTTTTTGGTATCCATCATTTTTCCCTAAATCCGGCTACACACAACTCTCAATTCGTTCTGTTAGCACGTATCCACCACAAATTATGGTCAAAGTACTTTAGTTTGTCTATAGGATAGTAATAAACCATCCTTAACCTTTCTTACTATATTTTTAACTCATGATTAGACTCTCCTCTCGCTACTTGTTCATTGCGGATCTGTAATACATTAAATCCATTTAATATTTTTGTATAACCCACCATCGACTCTGTTGCACTTTCTTCGATGTAATCTTCTTCTCGATACTCAATGTCTCGTTTAATTAAACAAAAAAGACATTAATTCACAATCACCTGTAAATTCCTTTTTTAAATACACTACCCTAACCACCTACTTAACTTAAGCGTCAGACTTTTTACTTTTCAAGGCTGCTTTATCTGCAGTTGTCCAATCATTCACTTAACATGCAAATATGTCATGTCTCACATATCCATTTACCCCAGAAAAACCTTTCCCAATTTTGATATCTCAAAACTCTAGGTTTCAATGCATTTGAATTATTTAGTTCCTCCCTATATCTACAGCGCATCCATTGTTTGACTATCCACCAATATAGCTACATTTTAAAATGGATTAGCTAAGACATATTTATATTCATCACTGTCTCATTTCCATTACTTTTAACATTATGTACCTGCTTGTTGTACTCTTTTCCCTTATACACTACGGGGACAGCCACACTTCATTACCGTTTTCCCAATAACATTATATCACAATACCCAAACGGTTTATCAATAATCAACAAGGATATGAATAAGTAGATAGGTCCTTAATTTCCTACAAATGGACACAACAAACTTAAAAACAAAGCGACCAAATCTACAACCCGCTCAATCGTCATAGTTTTCCCATCCGTCGTTGCCCCATCCTCCATTGTATCCATTGTTTATTTCAACCTCGCCCCAATTACCTTCGTTTTGCATTAGTCCGTCGTCCCAAACATCGTCAACTCCCTCTTGCGCTTCCCCAATTATCTCAGGCCACTCGAAAAAAGTTCGCGGAATGATCTCGAAAAAGACTAAACTTTCAATTGTCCAAAAGCAAACATCACACATACCATGCCCTTTCACTCTCTCGCTAAGATAGTTTAACCAATATCGATGAACCGCGCACGAGCAAGTCCTTAATACATCCCCATCAAATTCATTCCTTATCTTCCCAAGCTCCTCCGATATTGGGACGGCCCAGGGGTGCTTCTCAAAAGTCCTAACGTGCCTCCTCAGAGCACGTACCCTATCCTGCTTTAGAAAAGGAGCAGAAGAATCCGTTTCGTAATTGGGGGAGATAGACCAACGAATTACTTCGTAGCAATATACGGCTGGTTTGTAGCCCTTGGCGGTGCATTCCTTGATTCTTATAAAACCCTCTTCTCGTCCCTGTGTGTACATGAAATCTCTTATTCCTCTCAGAAAAATAGCAGATGTGTTGTTCGCAGCCAAGCACAAGTTGTATACATTTGTCACCTCATCACGTGCTTCCTCTTTGGGGACTTCCTGGACAAGATCAATCTTCGAGAGAGTATCCACGTGGTTAGCGTCGTCCCGAAGAGTCCTGCATACTGCACGAATCCTGAAGTATTCCCTGATATTCTCACTAGCATTCTTCGTGATGATCATCCTCCTTATTTCTGCTGGCAGATCCAGAAGATTTAAACTGCTCATTTTTTACCCGTTTTAGTTTATATGTTCTTCTCTGGACAGCTTGTATGTCGTCGCCAATATATTTATACGACTTGGATAGGGCGTAACGCTTCGTTATTCCGCTATCGCACGTTATTCAATACCTATCCACCTATTTGTTTATTTCAACACACAAAGTCATATATTTTTATATTGTTAATTCCTAATACTATCCACGAACCCTACAATTCCTAATCCTACAATTACTAACTTAAAATTTAAAACCTCACATCGATGTTCTGTTCTCTCACCATAAATTCATCGGTCACATCTGCTATTATTGGCCAATAACATTAATTAACAAAAAATATATTTACTTTCTTCATACCAAGCTCCTCGCCATTACTTCACAGTCAAATCAATTATTTTTACCAGTTTTACAGTCCCAACGCAAGCGGCGCATGCCTTCGGTTACACAATCAAACCTGCTTTAACATTTCTTTAATTTCATCCTAATTAAGAAAATTTCTTATTTATTACATTCCTCTTAATTATACTCGGCATCACAAACTATCCACATCAGGGCTTCTTTGTTAAACATATAGCGTTCATTCTAAAAAACAAATTACACAGTTCGTTATAATCTTTCATTAGATATTCATTGCCATTTAACTCCTTCTCTATCATAATTATCCATTATGACTTCTTATAATAGATACGGACAATTTCATCTAGATATGTAAATAAAACCAGTGCTAAATTTTATTAATATACATGCGTCCTAACAATATATTACTGGTTAATAAAACCAGTACTCTTATATAACATACATTACCACGGAAACCGTTTGTGAATGTGGTAACAATAATCCATACTATTACATTACCATGTATACGGATACTTTCATCCATACGTTTCTATCTATGCTCATAGAATGTGGTAACAATAACCCATACTATTACATTACTGTCTCTCTAATATACACATGGATTGTTGTACAATTAATCCATAGTATCCATACACATTTCCCCGAAAGTACAGCATATCCATATATCAAAAATCCATAAATCACTGTCGCAATTTCTTTTGATGTTTCTCCAATCCCTTCATTGTTACAGGTATCTTCAATCATCTACATCTTTCTAATACCTGCAAGCCGAGTCCACCAAATAAAAACTTCTTCTAGGCGGCGGAAAGAAGACGCCTGTTTAGTTTGCGGACTTACGACAACGGAAACAGAAGCTTTAAAAACAACCTTCTTCTTTTCAAGGCACACCCAATCGATTATTCTTTCCAACAAAAACAGTTTGCTTCTTTCGCCGTAGATCCAGAGATGGCTACCAATTTTTACCTCAACGATGACAATCTCACCTCAAACCATTCGCGGCCGAAGTTAATCGAATACACAAAGTATAAAAACAGGAAGAAAGCTCCAAAATAATCCGAACCAAAATAATATAACAGTTACAGAGAGAGTTGAATTCATGCAGTTGTGATTCAACTATTTCAAGATAAATGGTACATCAAGTTGGATGACATAGTTTGATTGACCGGGGACATTTTTGTCTTTTCACAGCCCCAAATCACTCAAAAAGATACAACAATGCAAACTCTTTTAAGAACATATCAGATTGCAATGAAAAGTTAATAAAGATATAGTGGATGCAATTGACCCTCTGTCTTATCTTTAAATCGCCAAAGTTGTTTTATTAACATGGTTGTATTAAGATTCTTTATTTCCAGAAATCCTATTCCACCATTACCCTTGTCCTGACAAAGTTTTTCCCATGAAACTAATGAATACCTTTATTATTTCCTCCCGAACTCCACAAAAATTGAGATATTACACTTATTAGTTTAGCTGTCACCGAATTTGGTAAACGAAAACATGACATTACATGATTTGGTATGTCGTAGCTAACGACTTAATTAAAACTTATTTTCCACCTCATGACATGTGTTTCGATGTCCATCCATTAACTGGGTTGTGAAACTGATATGTAAAAAACTGAATATTTGTGTCTTTGCTCTTCCTAAGGTCTATGGTATCCTTAGTATGACTCCATACCCCCAATAGTAGTACTATCAAGACTGATTTTCATTTCTTCATTTTTATGGACTGTAATTCTATGTCCAAATTGAAGAGATTATTTAGAAAAACAATATGTTGTCCAAACACTTTTTCATAATCTTTAAGGATCCTTAAAATTACACGACATTCCTCATTAGTTGCTTTGCTGAAAAATAAACTATTATTCTCAAATAAAAGATTTGAGACCGAGAGACTTTCTCTTGCCACTTTTAAATCAGTTAAAAGTTTTTCCTTTATGCTTTCCGAGTATTCACAGTTAATACCTCCATGCAAAGAATGAAAAGATACAAGGAGAGTGGATCCCTTTGCCGTAGTTCTCTTTTAAGAATAATAATTCTCTTTGGCTACCCATTTAAAAGCACTTAATATTGGACCGATGAGATCCAACACATCATCATTTGTACCTGGTGTGTCGTAACCCCATAATTTTTAGTAAATATTCAGTGAAAATCCAACCAACCCTATCATAAGCTTTATTCATGTTTGTTTTTATCGCCATAAATTTATCTTTGCAGGAGGGATTTGTTCTTAGGCCATGAAACATTTCATGTGCAATCAAAATATTGTCTGAGATTAGTCGCCCAACCATAAAGACCGACTGAGTTTTCGACATAAGCTCAGGTAATACCTCTTTAAATTTATGGGTCTTAACTCTATCATATGGCTTGGTCTTTCCGTCTTAGGAATTAAACATATGTTTGTCATATTCAATCTTGGATCTAATTCTCATGTCTTTAATAAATCATTTATTAGTTGAAAAGTATTTGTCTTTATAATTAGCAATGATTTTTGAAAAAATAGAGCCTTCAATCCATCTCACATTATTGCCTTCTCTAGATATATCACAAATAAATCACGTCTGACCTCCTTGTAATGCCCCCTTCCCGTTTTTCGCTGACCGACAAGCTGAACAGCCAACAATCAAGCAAGAACATGACCGACCGAACCCGAGCAGGCCATACGAGAAGATTTCGTCACAATACGAATCCAGAGACAGTCTGATTTAAGTCAGTGGCTTGAACCTAACCGTCATTGACTCTTTTTAACTTGCTTCCACAATACAAGATTTTTCAACCAGTATTGCTTCCACGAGTTATGTCGGTTCGAACTAAACCATATACCAGGGAACAATTCAATTTCTAAGTGTTTTAAGTCTTTTAAATCCTTTAGCTTATTTACAACTAGTTCCAAATGTTGATAAATCGTTTAGGCGCCCAACCGAAAATAAATATCGAAATTAAACCATGGCCAAATGCAATCCCGAGACTACACCGAGATCCTCCCGTGTCCGCCGATTTAAGCCAAACCTGAAACCTGAAAACAACAACAAAAGAGTCTAATGAGCATCACCCAGTGAGTCGCCTCCCACTAACAGGCTGCTAAACAATCTACTGAAATAATCTTGCCTCAAAACCCAAATAACAAACATACAAAAATAAATAGATGATCACGTGCCATCATGACGTGATGAGCTCCACAACACACAATCATTCTCTATCAACAAAAAGGTAACCACATAAATTGAGATCACTGCAGCACATGTCCTTGATTGGAATCGATCTAGCTATCGTGATACTAACACAAAATCCACACCACTGGGCCCACTATGAAAACTCGATAACTCTCACAGGAACACTTAGCTACCCACGGCTCCTAGATGTAAACACAAGTCCCAAGACCTAGGACTCCGTTCTCTGTCCATCGATATACAATGACTCAGGATACCCCTATATAGCCTAAGATTCCATGTAGTCCGGCCCTAGGACATGACCCCGTATTCTCTAGATCACACATCTACCGGCGTCGCTCAGTAGGTTAACACCATAACAAGAACCACTACCCGATGGTACGTGAACCGATCAAGTAACTACCCGAGGATCCAATCGGGAAGGAAGTACTAGAACGCCACCATTTGACTTGCGAATCTAACGTACCCTAGAGTCCTAATAACAGTAAAGATAAACACAGACTCTCTGGGACTACCACAACACATAAGACCGACAAGGTCAACATAAATAAATAATACACTCTCATCACCCAATCTATCCCGCAAGCCTTATCACCAACCTCCACATCATCCGACTATCTGGTTCCATACCGGATTATGTATCTATCAAATTTACCCGATCCTGTGACGGAGTAAGTAACAAACAAACGGTCTATCCGGCCCAACACCGGACTAGAATAAACACCACACGATCAATCTATCTACCCGGCCTAACACCGGAGTAGACCAAACACAAGCATGCATCAACAATCACAAATCAACCATAACAATAACAATAAATCAGACACTTAGATTTATAAGTCTTTTAATCTTAACTTAACCTCATTAATCCGCTACCTTGGGATTAATGGCTTACTAATCCCGTAGACGACTTAATTCTAGATATATTCATCATTCATATTTTCCTAAATGTTATTTTAAACTCTTCGATCCGTCAGATTGAGATTAGTAAACTTAATAGTCTCTTGACGTCTCATTGTTCTTTAATTAAATTCCTTAAACCCGATAACTCTGTTTATTATCTAAACAACCCACCCATCATTATACTCTAAATGTGTTATGTGTTTTAGTCCGTATTTAAGTTAACTCTTAATTCCTTATCTATAGATTCATTAAATACGTCCTTACTATCATATATATGCATATTGGTCCTAGCATGCCGTTCTAAAATGAATGCATCAACCAATCGAACAATTAACGATATAACCAAACAATTACCAATACCAACTATCTAACATGTGTAGGATCGTTTAGTGTCTCCTGATTCAATTCTCAGATTGATTCATCCTACTAAACATGCAGATCTAGGTTCTCTTGATTAGAAACATAATAGATCTCACCTGTTACCTTGTTTATGCAGCGGAATGGAAGGTACGGGTCAGAGATCAGCAGAACCACCAAGAGATGGATCCTTCAAAGGCTCACACACGCACGCACAGGAAAGTGGCTGCTAGACCGAGCAAGAAGGAGGCGCAGAGAGAGGCTAAGGGAGGCGCAGATGCTTAAGAAAAATTAGAGAGCTAGGTCTGATTTTATTCATTAAAATCCCTTCTAGTTCTCATGGGCTTTTGGGCCCAATTCTCAGTCTGATTAAATCCCTTGGATTTAATCAGGCCCTTTAGTCTCTCTTAGTACAGTAAATGCCTAGCACTTTTACCGTACTTCTGCTAAACCGTTCCTACACATTTTCCTGTTAGCTTAGGCGTGTGACCCATATGGGATCATATAATAAAGGCAATAAATCCAAGATTTATAGATCATGAGCGGACTCTAGCAAGCCATCATGACCCCCAGTATTATATGACTTATGTCTGATCATTGACATACTCTTACTTTCTAGAGACAGTACAGAGATTACTGGACATAATTCCAACAATCTCCCACTTGTACTGGAATCTCTGTATTCATATTCCTTTTGTCTCAATATCTCGATTAGTCATAAGGCAAGATTAGTGTCATCCTTATAAAGCCTAATCTTGTTCATCGGACTCTGATTTGATACTGACAATCCAAACGACTCGGGAAAGTCCGTTTGAGCATGGCCATGCATTTTCCAGTATTCAAATCTCCGATTGGCCTAGAGATATTCACTCCATTTATATTGGAGGGACAAATCCCGTCTTGTTCCATCACTGTAAACTACTCATTTCATAATACACCCAAACAAGGTCCTTATAACTATCGCTAAACGACGGCATTAGACAATGATCAAAGCACATTAGTTCATGTGCAGTCACATGCATGTGATATATCATGGTTTTTACCCACTTTATACCATGATATAGTTGTGTTTTTAGAGTCTTTTGTATTAGTTTAGAGTCTTTTACAGGTTAAATCAGGTTTGGAGCTAATTGGAGATATATGGAGCATTTTGGGCATTTTGTGACGTTTTGGCCGAGAGCTTTATTCACTGTTCGATTATTTGATGTTGCATCGATCGACACGCATTGTGCATCGGTCGATGCAGTCGCGAGATGGGCCGTACGCGTCGGCGTAACAAGTATTGAAGATTTGCAAAGAAGCCCAAGATACTTTCAGTATTTACACAGAAGCCCCAGCCGAGATTATGCCTATATATACTAGTTTTTGGTGTTTAATTTAGATACGCTTTGATACTTAGAGCTAAGAGATTTTTAGAGCTTTTGGGGCTGATCTATTTTCCTTGTATTGATTTATTTTGGAGAAGATTTCGAACCCCTTTGATATTTTAATTTCTTATATGCAATCTATTTATTCTATGATTATGTTTTCATCAATCATGTCTGAGTAGATCCATAGTTGAGTTTAGGGTTTCTCATTAGGGTTTGATGGCTTGCTAGACTTGTTTAATTCAGTTAGGATTCATATGATTAGAATGTTCTTCAAACTAAATTGTGCTTAAAGCTAGTTCTAACCTGATCAATTAGAATCTAGATCCTAGGTTACTAAATTCGTCACGAGAGTGGGGTTTAGGAATCTGAACTATTTAGGTTGAGCAATTGAATTATTCGCAAAGAGATTTGGTTTAGTTTAATTGTGAACATATCGAACTTGAACTTAATGCTAGTTTAATTTGTTAGTAATTGCAAAGAGATTTGGATTACTGCACTTAGACTTAGAGAGTTTTCGCAAAGAGATTTGGTTAATTCTATTTTCGTGATTTGAGTTCTAGAACTGAGTTTAATTTGATCCTGACTGATTAACTTGTCTGCTTGTCTGATTTCCTGAGAATACCCTAGGCTTGACGCTTTTAGTTTATTGCTTACAAACCGATTTCCTGCTACTGTTTACTTTCTTGCACCGCAATTCATTACAATCACTACTTGCTTATTTCTAGTATTAATTCCTACGGTTTGATTCTCTTGAGACCGAGTGTCCCTGTGGATTCGATAACCCTATATACTACATTGACTATACTGTGCACTTGCAGTTTAGAATAGGGATTAAAACTTCGACCTATCAAGTTTTTGGCGCCGTTGCCGGGGACTCTTTGAGTCTTCGATAGGACCGAACTTAGGGTTTTACTAGAAATTTTTCGTTTTTGTTTTTGTTTTTCGTTTTTGTTTTATTTTGATTTTACTGATTCTTTTCTCTGATTCTTTCTGTCGCAGGTACCGAAATCGCCTTGCGTCGACCGTTGCATATCTTGCGTCGATCGACACTAGGCGATTCTGAGATTGAACCGATCGTTGCACTGATAGCATCGATCGTTGCTGGACGATTACAGACAGTTTATGCCAACGCAGAACACTAGAAGTAATCCGAACTCGAGCTTGGTTAATCTCAATCTAGAGGAACTTGGACGTCTAGAAAGGACAATCAGAAGAGAAAAGAGAGAGAGAATGGTACGAGAACGCTTGATCTTGATACCAGATGCTGATGGAACCCTAAGGGATCCAGAGAACAATCCTTACAATGCTGCTGGGCATAGGATTGATGCTGAGGGACAAGTGATCCCTGATGAAGCTGAGCTACTGGGCCAGATGGTTGCCCGTGAAAGGACATTAGCTGATTACAACAGACCTGACGAGTTTCATGCGAACCGAGCAGCTTTAGTGCTTCCTGCCTTTGAGAGGAACGACTTTGAGGTAAAGACTATCTACTACCAACTGATGAGGCAGATTGCTTTTCATGGTCTTCAATCAGAGCAGCCTATGGATCACATAGACAAGTTTGAGGACATAGTTACTGGTATGAAATACGATGGAGTTTGCCAGGACTATCTGTTCCTTAAGCTATTTCCGCACAGTCTTGCTGGAGATGCTAGTGCATGGCTGAGACAACTGGCACCTGGTCAGTATACTACTTGGGCAGCCTTAAAGAGTGAGTTCCTGCGTCATTTCTATGACAATGCGCGTTCAGACCAATCTAGACAGGACATACTTACTTTCTCCCAAGGAGTTGTGGAGCCTTTAAAGACTGCCTGGATGAGATTTAAGCAGTATCAGCGTGACTGTCCGCACCATGGATTCACTGAAGTTCAGCTGATTGGTATCTTCTTCAGAGGAATAGATCTTCCGTATCAGCAGGCGCTGGATAATTCTAGTGATGCCAACTTCAACACCAGGACTCCTACACAAGCTAAGCAGTTGATCGAGAACTTGATTAGCAGCAATAGTTGCAAGACCATGGATGATAGGAGGAAGAAATCTGGTGGAAGTGTTGATAAATCAGAGATGGCTGAATTAAGATCCAGGGTGGACAAAATCTACACCCTTCTAAGTGAGAAGAAAGCTGTCCATTTTGCTCAAGAAGTAGAAGTGATTCAGACTGAGAAGGACACTCAGGGAGAAGATGTGAATTACATCGGAGGATCTGGTTTCCAAGGAAACAGATTTGGATATCAATCTGGAAACAGATTTTCTGGTGGAGGACAGACCAATAGTTCTCAGAGAGCCTACGGATCTGATTTTGAAGCCAAGACGGCAGCAATGATGGACAAGCTACTGGAAGGACAGATTAAGAGTACCGCAGACATACACAAGAGAATAGATACAGTCCATAAGGAGCTAGATGGGAAGATTGAATGTCTAAGTACACATATGAAGGAGCTTGATGCTAAGGTTGCGAGAACTGCTGGACATGCTCAGAGGGAAAATGGATATCTTCCGGGAAGAACAGACACTAATCCCAAATACCAATGCAATGCAGTGACTTTGAGAAGTGGTAAGGAACTGTTACCCAACCAGAACAGGCAGCTGAGCGTTGAAGAACTCACAGAAATTGAAGAATTGGAAGATGAAATCCGTGACATTCGCGATGCATCGATCGATGCTACAAAGCAACGGTCGACGCAAAGCGATAACAAAGAAACTGATGTCGCGAAGTCACCCAGCAACGATCGACACAAATCAGGTAACGATCGTTGCAAGACGACTGCCGAGAATGAAAAGCCAGAGGAATCAAAGCAATCGACAGAGAAGGTGTACAAGCCTAAAGTACCCTATCCTAAGAATCCCAGGAAGGCTAAAAGCGAGAGGCAGTATGCTAAATGCAAAGAGATGATAAAAAGGGTGAAAGTTGAAGTGCCTTTGCTTGACTCCATGGATACTTCACCAATGATGAGGAGATGCCTTAAAGACATGTTTGCTGGCAATTGGACTGATGAAGAAAGTGTGATGATGATCAGTGAGGTATGTAGTGCAGTGATTCAAGGCAGGTCCCCTGAGAAATTGAAAGATCCTGGGAGCTTCGTATTGGATTGCACCATCTACAGGGAGAGATTCGAAAGATCCTTATGTGATCTTGGTTCCAGTGTGAACCTTATGCCTCTCTCAGTTGCTAAGAGGCTCGGTATGACTGATTTCAGACCCACTAGGATATCACTGGTTCTAGCAGACAGAACGGTCAGGGTTCCCGAAGGAGTATTGGAGGATGTACCTATAATTATCGGCCAATGCGCGATACCTACTGACTTTGTGGTTCTACAATATGGACAGGAACCAAAGGATCCACTAATTTTGGGCAGATCTTTCTTAGCTACAGCTGGTGCAATGATTGACTGTCAGAGAGGTAAGATAGTTCTGAATGTGGGTGATCTGAAGATGAGTTTTGATATGAACAAGCTGGTAAAGAGACCAACCATCGACGGTCAGACTTTCTATGTGGACACACTTAGTGAATTAGCTGCAGAGTACTTTCACCAGTCACATGCTGAAGATCCACTGGAAAGAGCTTTACTGAGCTCTATAATAGAGTTGGAATACCTGCAGGACGAGCCAGCAATGTGCTATAGAAGACTGATGGATTCTGTTGAAGTTGCAATGCAAGTTGAAGTATCTGACGCGACGATGCAACGATCGACACCTACTAAGCATCGGTCGTTGCAAAGCGACGCAGACTGGGCAGAAGAAAAAGCTCCGAAGGTAGACTTGAAACAACTTCCAACCGGGCTAAGGTACGCGTTTCTTGGACCTAATTCAACTTATCCAGTGATAGTTAACGCTAGTTTGAACAACGCAGAGCTCACTTTACTGCTAAGCAAGCTGCGCAAGCATCGCAAGGCTCTTGGCTATTCTCTTGATGACATTTCAGGTATCTCACCAAAGCTGTGCATGCATCGGATACATCTTGAGGATGAGTCTAAGACATCTATTGAGCATCAGAGAAGGCTTAATCCCAATCTCCATGAAGTGGTTAAGAAAGAGATTATGAAGCTTCTGGATGCTGGGATCATCTATCCTATTTCAGACAGTGATTGGGTAAGTCCAGTCCATGTAGTGCCTAAGAAGGGTGGAGTTACAGTCGTGAAGAATGAGAAGAATGAGCTGATACCTACTAGGACTGTGACGGGACACCGGATGTGCATAGACTACAGGAAACTAAATGCTGCAACTAGAAAGGATCACTTTCCCTCACCTTTCATTGACCAGATGCTGGAGAGGTTAGCAAATCACCCTTACTACTGCTTCCTCGATGGATACTCAGGTTTCTTTCAGATTCCTATCCATCCAGAAGATCAGGGAAAGACTACTTTCACTTGTCCATATGGCACATTTGCTTACCGTAGGATGCCTTTTGGACTCTGCAATGCTCCTGCTACTTTTCAGAGATGCATGATGTCCATATTCACTGATATGATTGAGGACTTTATGGAGGTATTTATGGATGATTTCTCAGTCTACGGATCGTCTTATAATGAATGTCTAGAGAATCTGTGCAAAGTGCTGACTAGATGCGAAGAGAAGCACTTGGTCCTTAACTGGGAAAAATGCCATTTTATGGTCAAAGATGGTATTGTTCTTGGACATAAGGTGTCTGAAGCAGGGATCGAAGTGGATCGCACTAAGATTGAGGTAATGACAAACCTGCAAGCACCTGATTCTGTTAAAGCCATAAGAAGTTTTCTTGGACATGCTGGTTTCTATAGGCGGTTCATCAAAGATTTCAGCAAGATTGCTAGACCACTAACTGCCTTGCTGTGTAAGGATACAAAATTTGAGTTCAATGCAGACTGTAAGGCTGCATTTGAACAAATCAAGCAGGCTTTAGTGAGTGCTCCAGTAGTCCAGCCACCAGATTGGGATTTACCTTTTGAGGTTATGTGTGATGCAAGTGATTTTGCTGTGGGAGCTGTTCTAGGACAGAAGAAGGACAGAAAGCTTCATGCTATCTATTATGCTAGTAGGACACTAGATGATGCGCAGAAGAACTATGCAACCACAGAGAAAGAACTGCTAGCCGTTGTCTTTGCTTTCGAGAAATTCCGCCCTTATCTTGTTGGCTCTAAAGTGATTGTTCATACTGATCATTCAGCCCTGAAGTATCTGATGCAGAAGAAAGATGCTAAGCCGAGGCTGTTGAGATGGATTCTGTTGCTTCAGGAGTTTGATATCGAAGTAAGGGACAAGAAGGGAGTTGAGAATGGAGTTGCTGATCATCTTTCAAGGATGCTGGTTGAGGAGGACGTGCCCATAAATGACTATTTGCCTGAGGAAAACGTCAACATGGTTGGTACAGTTTCTGAGATGGATTTGGAAGATGAGTTGCAGAACTGTCGGGAAGATCGCCTTGTGTCGATCGATGCTACATTGGCAACGGTCGATACAAGTATCGGGGAAGCAACGATCGACACATGCTCGCGCAACGGTCGATGCACACATTATACGAACCGAGAATGTTTTAAGATCAGGATTGGAAATTATGATTTCGAAATCTCTGCTGTGGCTACCTCTGATCGACCCTGGTATGCAGATATAGCTAACTACCTCGCTGCTGAGACTGAACCAGATGATTTAAAGGGCTATGAAAAGAAAAGGTTCTTTAGGGAACTTAGAAGATACTACTGGGATGAGCCTTATCTCTATAAACACTGTTCAGATGGCCTTTACAGGAGATGCATTGCTGAATCAGAAGTTTCGGACATCCTTTTCCACTGTCATGGATCAGATTATGCTGGACATTTTGCTACATTCAAGACTGTGTCTAAAGTTCTTCAAGCAGGTTTCTGGTGGCCTACAATGTTCAGAGATGCTCATTCTTTCATCACTCAGTGTGATGTTTGTCAAAGGAGAGGGAAAATCAGCAAGAAGCATGAGATGCCTCAGAATTTCATTCTGGAAGTTGAGGTTTTCGATTGCTGGGGCATAGATTTCATGGGTCCTTTTCCATCGTCCTATGGAAATAAATTCATTCTGGTTGTTGTGGACTATGTGTCTAAATGGGTCGAAGCAATCGCTAGTCCAACCAATGATTCTTCGGTGGTCCTTAAGCTGTTTAAGACCATCATATTTCCCAGATTTGGAGTGCCTCGTATAGTGATAAGTGATGGAGGATCTCATTTCATTAATAAGGTCTTCGAAAAGCTGCTGAAGAAGCATGGAGTTCATCATCGAGTCGCTACTCCTTATCACCCTCAGACTAGTGGACAAGTAGAAGTTTCTAACAGACAGATCAAAGAGATCCTTGAGAAGACAGTCGGAAAAACAAGGAAGGATTGGGCAGCAAAGTTGGATGATGCATTATGGGCTTACATGACAGCATTCAAGACACCACTTGGGACCACTCCATTCCATCTGCTATATGGAAAAGCATGTCATCTGCCAGTGGAACTTGAGCATAAAGCAGCATGGGCTGTAAAACAGATGAACTTTGATCTTAAGTCTGTTGCGGAAAGGAGATTAGTGCAGCTTAATGAGTTGGATGAGATTAGACATTTTGCTTATGAGAACTCAAAGCTGTACAAAGAAAGGACTAAGGCATATCATGACAAGAAGATTGTCTCCAGACAATTTGAGCCTAATGATCAGGTACTTTTATATAACTCTCGTCTGCATTTGTTTCCAGGAAAGCTGAAATCAAGGTGGTCTGGCCCTTTTACAATCAAAGCGGTGCGTCCGTATGGAGCTGTGGTTCTAACTGGTAAGGATGGTATTGAATTCACTGTGAATGGACAGAGGGTGAAACATTATTGGGCGAAAGCCGAGATTCCAGAAGGTCAGATTTTGCCTCTGGATGATGCACCCTCTACCTAGATCAGCTGAAACGTCAAGCTATTGACGTTAAAAGAGCGCTGAGTGGGAGGCAACCCACTGTTTTCGTTTTTGCATTTTGATTTTAGTATTTTTTCTAGATTTTACGTTTTTGTTTCTGTTTGGTGAGTTTTTGCTTGCAGTGTTCGTGAAAATCGCATTGCGTCGATCGACACACATTTGTGTCGATCGTTACAACAGAAATCGCACAGCAACGGTCGGTGCACCTAGTGCAACGATCGATGCCAGGCTGCGACAGAGGTAAAACCCGAGAGAACTAACCATTCAACTATTTTAATTTTTCTTTTCTTTAACCAATCCCTTGCTTGACACTACTGGGGACAGTGTGTCTTAAGTGTGGGGGAGGTTCTACTAATTAGTTTCTTTTGTTTTCTTAGAGTCAGTTAAATTTTTTCAAAATTTGTTTTCGAGTCAAAATTGGTTTAAGTAGGAAACAATGATTTTTGGAGGAGATTAGCAGCATTTGCAGGAACTTAAGTGACCATTGGGATGAAGCTGCAGATCTATCTATGACTATTAGAAAACCCCATCACAGATCAGCCTACTGAGGACACCCATATCACTTCAGGTATCAGAGGATCCTTTACTGACTTCACCTTAATACTGACTTTAATTTTTCTCACCTAAGGGCTTGGTATGCTTTATGTCGGATTCCCTGTTAGTTCTGACACAGCCTGTAAACCTGTCCTATTTAGTCCCCTTCTCCCCTTCTGTAAAGTAAAAAAAAAAAAAAAAAAAAATAATAATAAACTGAGGATGAGTTAGTAACTCCGAAGTGGTCATGGGAATAGTAGCAAACACTATTATCTCTCATGTGATCCATGGAATGTGTCCAAAGTACACCCCATAACGGGAAGAACACTGATAAAAAAAAATAAAATGATACCCAGTGGGGAAAAATCAGTTGTTAAAGAAGGGAAAGAGAAGAAAGGGACTAGAGAAAGATAGTATGGTGGTCTGGAGCTGGCTAGGTAAGAATCCATGTGCCTTTAGATCGATACTCCTTAGGTGAGACCGCACTTAAATACTTGCAGAAGTCAGTAGGGTGAATTTGAATGCTTGAATGTGATTGTGGCGTTTACTTAGGACAGTTGCTAAGTGTGGGGGAAGTACATGTTGGTCTTGATGTCTGTAGATTGATTCTTTCATGTGGATTACTAAGGGGAATCTGAATGCTGCTGCTTCTATGATAAAATGAGTTTCTGAAGAGTTTTCAAACCTCTTCACTGCATTTTAGTTCTCTGTTTTGCTTGAGGGCAAGCAAAGGCTAAGTGTGGGGGAGTTGATATATCATGGTTTTTACCCACTTTATACCATGATATAGTTGTGTTTTTAGAGTCTTTTGTATTAGTTTAGAGTCTTTTACAGGTTAAATCAGGTTTGGAGCTAATTGGAGATATATGGAGCATTTTGGGCATTTTGTGACGTTTTGGCCGAGAGCTTTATTCACTGTTCGATTATTTGATGTTGCATCGATCGACACGCATTGTGCATCGGTCGATGCAGTCGCGAGATGGGCCGTACGCGTCGGCGTAACAAGTATTGAAGATTTGCAAAGAAGCCCAAGATACTTTCAGTATTTACACAGAAGCCCCAGCCGAGATTATGCCTATATATACTAGTTTTTGGTGTTTAATTTAGATACGCTTTGATACTTAGAGCTAAGAGATTTTTAGAGCTTTTGGGGCTGATCTATTTTCCTTGTATTGATTTATTTTGGAGAAGATTTCGAACCCCTTTGATATTTTAATTTCTTATATGCAATCTATTTATTCTATGATTATGTTTTCATCAATCATGTCTGAGTAGATCCATAGTTGAGTTTAGGGTTTCTCATTAGGGTTTGATGGCTTGCTAGACTTGTTTAATTCAGTTAGGATTCATATGATTAGAATGTTCTTCAAACTAAATTGTGCTTAAAGCTAGTTCTAACCTGATCAATTAGAATCTAGATCCTAGGTTACTAAATTCGTCACGAGAGTGGGGTTTAGGAATCTGAACTATTTAGGTTGAGCAATTGAATTATTCGCAAAGAGATTTGGTTTAGTTTAATTGTGAACATATCGAACTTGAACTTAATGCTAGTTTAATTTGTTAGTAATTGCAAAGAGATTTGGATTACTGCACTTAGACTTAGAGAGTTTTCGCAAAGAGATTTGTTTAATTCTATTTTCGTGATTTGAGTTCTAGAACTGAGTTTAATTTGATCCTGACTGATTAACTTGTCTGCTTGTCTGATTTCCTGAGAATACCCTAGGCTTGACGCTTTTAGTTTATTACAAACCGATTTCCTGCTACTGTTTACTTTCTTGCACCGCAATTCATTACAATCACTACTTGCTTATTTCTAGTATTAATTCCTACGGTTTGATTCTCTTGAGACCGAGTGTCCCTGTGGATTCGATAACCCTATATACTACATTGACTATACTGTGCACTTGCAGTTTAGAATAGGGATTAAAACTTCGACCTATCAGCATGCGAACTCAGGTCTAAGGACTATACTCTATAGACGTAGTAAGAATCTCTTATGACACAGATATAAATATCCTGAAGAGTTCTTATAATCGGGTCTTGTCCGGTCGTATGTACCCTACATACACCTATGTACTGACTTTGATGCCGCGCATCTATGACACACTGAGACTTTGTCATAAGTCACATACCAATCTAGTCTCACACGGTTGTTGGTGTTCCAATTTCAACAACCTTCGACTAGGGACATGATGATATAAGCCATCTATCAAATATAGGGTCTCATGATCAAGCTAAATGACTTTGATAACTCAAGATCAAGTCACTTACTTCGATGACCTATAAAATGGTTCATATCACTTTGGAACGATTATTTCATCACAGTTAAAATAATCTTGAAATAATAATTTCATTAAACATCATAAAATGTTTTACAAGAACATATCAATAACCAAATAAAGCCCTTTATTAACTCCCACTGAAATTAAGACTACATCTTAATTTCACTTATCCTACAGCAACAGTCCGCGACTCGTGCTTAGGCCTAAGGAGTGGCTTCGTTAATAGATTAGCAACGTTCTCATTTGTTGAAACTTGCTGATCTACTTAACATCACTGTCATTTATCTCACGGAATAGGTTATACCTACCCTCAAGGTGTTTGGACCTCTGATGTGCAGCTAGTCTCATCTATGCTGGGAATCACATCAAGTTCAGTGACGAACTCTTCTTTCCAAACAACCTCTTTCGCCGCTTCCCAAGCTGCGAAATGTTCAGCTTAAGTCATGGAGTCAGCAACAGTGCCTTGCACCGCCAGATAGACACAAGATATAACCGGACTGTGACCGGAAATCATCTTTGTCCGTTGGAAACTTGCCTTTCAGACTCTACCGACTCGTAGCACCTCACTTTCTCCGTAAATCAAGAATTTTTTCCTTAGTATTCCTCAAATACTTTAGGATATTCTTTACGGCAATCCAGTGATTCTTTGCTGGATTTGACTGGTCTTTACTTGTCTTGCTTAACATTAAAACAACATCAAACAAGTACGTTTCATGGCATACATGATAGATCCAATTGCCGACGCATATGGAATCTTATCCATGCATTTAAGCTCAGCAGTTATCGTAGGACACTGTGTCTTGCTTAACGTAATGCCATGTGACATTGGCATAAAACCCTTCTTGGAATGCTGAAAACGTGTAGGACTTTGTCAATTTAAGAATCCTGACTTTGTCCTACCAGCTCTTTCGGATCTCTATCTTTAGATCCAAAATCCAAGAACTACGTGGCTTTACCCATGTCAATCATAAAACCAACTCCCAAGCCAGTCCTTTACCGACTGCAGCATTGGGACGTTATATCCGAGAATCAGTATGTCATCGACATACACTATGAGAAATGCAATATTGCTCCCACTTATCTTTTAGTAAACGCACAGTTCCATTTCGTTCCTGTTTAAGTCAAAACCTTGACTACTTCAACAGAACGAAGATTCCAACTCCGATATGTTTGCTTCCATCCATGAATGGATCGATGAAGCTAACTTACACAAAATGTAATTTTTCCGGAGTCCGGGCTCACTTTCGCTTCTTCGAGTTTCGCAGATTCGTCGCTTTCAATGATCATCAGATCATGCGAACTTTCAATGATCATCAGGTTCAACTAATGACGAGAATTCACTCTCGGATTAGTGACTGATTCTTTTCATATCTGCGAACTTCAGGCTCCACAGGTGTAGATTCTACAGAAATCTGTAAATCCTTCCGCTGCTCTCCCTCAACAGGTTGAGCAGCCACCTGTATTTGTCGAATTTCTTCGAGTCATACTTTTACTCCCACTGTTCTTCTTAAAAGTAACTTCCCTTCTTGAAAACAGAATGGACGTAAAAAATAACAAGCCTTGGTTTCCCTAGGACAACCAGCGAAGTAGCTCAACTACAAATACTCAGTAAAGACGAATTTGGATCGATTCCAATCCACATTTACGTGGTGTCTTTCAACTGATATTGGTGGAACTATTTCAGCGTAAACTTAGATATTTCTAGAGCGTTATTCTTAAAGAATATCATGGAAGATTCGTGTGACTCCTCTTTAATCATTTCTATTAAGATCTGATTCTTTCTCATAGAAACACCTCCATGTTTTCAGGAGAAATGAGCTGTGAAACGACTTCACACTCATTTAGATGATCACACCATCAATGACTTAAGTATTCTCACTCGTGATCTAATCCAGAGTCTCAATACTTCAGTCACTCAGATTCTATACCTCATTCTGGAACTTTTTTGATCATTTCAAAGAATTCTGACTCGTGTCTCATCAAATGAACACAGTCATACTCACTGAAGTAATCAGTAAAGATAATGAAGTATAGGAAATTTTTCTCTGGCATTACTGCTCATCGGACCACATACATGAGTATGTTCAATCTCCAATGAGCCTTTGGGCCTTTCTCTAGCTCGGCTAAGATGGGCCCTTTGCCTTTTGGTCCAGTAAGCAGAATTCAAGTCTCATAAGATATCGTATCAAATGAGCCCAACAGTCCATAACTATGGGATTTCTGAATCCGACTTACTCTATGTGACCAAGACTTTTATGCCAAGAAAAATCAGGTTTAATTCATCAGATTTAAACCAATTCGGTATTTATGTTACATTTAGGCACTCTTTGGTTTAAGATATAAAACCCATTCCTTGAATAGGATGCTACAATTAATATTTCATTAAGATCAAAAGAACAAAACTTGTCTTTTATCAAAATGAAAAACATTCAAATTCTTACAAGAAAATGAAATAGAACTCTGCTTAAAGCAGGTACATTGTAGCAATTACTTAATACAAAACCAAGCCTCGAAGGCATCTATAAGTGATAACCCTACGGTTGAGGCAGCATCCCAAGCTCCTTCCAGACACGCAGTTTCACTTGCCCTTCCTTCAAAGTTCTACTGTTGCCCAGGCTCTGCATATTATAACAAATATCAGTGCCACAACCAGTATCCAATACCTATAAGGTATAACTTGAAGTAATAACATGAATACCTGAGGAAGTAGTCTCATACATCAACTTCAACTCCTCATCATCTTCCATGAATTTAATGCAATCTCTCTTCCAATGCCATGTCTCCTTACAGTAGCAGTACTTCCCAACGTAAGAGGTATCTGACTCGGGCTCAGAAGACACACGCTTGCCATGATTCAAAATCTGGACAACTTTGCCTTCACCCTTGTCAGCATTAGGTTTAGTAAACCTACCCTTATCATTCATGAGATTATTCAGGGTACTCTTTACGTTTGGCTCAACTGTCTTGAGCATATCATGCAGTTCAGTCAGCGTCTTCGTTAAGCCTTTCTTGATATAGTTCCTTCTGAACTTATCATAGCTTGACGGCAGTGACTGTAGAATGATCTCAGTTGCCAATTCTTGGCCAACTGGATAATCCAGTTTCCTCAGGTTATCAATGTAACCCATCATTTTACTGACATGAGGACTCACTGGATGATCATTTGGTAGCTTGCAGCTAGTGAGAGACTTAACCAACTGGTATCTCTCCACTCTTATCTGCTCCTGAAATTTCAATTTCAGGCTGCTGATCATCTCCATTGGCGACTCCATGTTCTCATATTGCTTCTGCAAGTCTGAGTCCATGGTAGCCAATATCAGACCACGCACATCTACCGCATCATTATAATGCTTATTCCAAGCATCATATACTGCATGAGAAGCATTGGACCCGATCCTCACGGGGAGAGCTCTCTCAAGGACATAGTCCTTTCTCTCCTGCCTGAGGACTAGCCTCAGGTTCCGCGACCAAGTCAAGAAATTTGATCCGTTCAGTTTGTCCATCTCAAGGACAGACCGGATCGAGAAAGTGTTTTGATTGTTTGTGCTAGTCATAACTGAAAATTAAGATAAAAGGATTTTAGTTAATATGTTCAATATGATTAATCTCGCATTATACTTAATATGATTAATCTCGCATTATATTCAATAACATCAGTTACCCTCAATAGAATATAATGATTCCAAGATCCACATATAACTAAGATCAAAGTGGGCCACTGGCCGTCACCCAACCTTAGCTTATATCGGTAAGCCTTATCTCGGCTAATTATATCCGTGATATAACTCTTGGTTGTGAATCTGGGCCCGAGGCCCAATCCACTCTGATGTCTCAAGGCCCGGGACTCCCGATGGCCTAGTCAAGAAAACCAGACTATACAGTCATGTAATCACTAATGTCTGGGACTCCCAATGACATTTATGAATCACAAACCGTCTTACCCACGCAAAAGTAGACACCCTCACACTGTAAGGCCATGAATACAATTGAATGGACTTCGACAGCTGACATAGACTGGACAAGACATCCAACGCTTGATATTGTTTGAGGTTTGTAGGTTTATTAAAATTTCATCCCAAAATAGAAGATTACTATTTTGGGAAACTTTCTTTTTTGGGAAACCTACTAATTTTGGAAACTTTCTAAAATTGGAAACTTCCTAAAATTGGAAACTTTCTAAAATTGGAAACTTCCTAAAATTGGAAACTTTCTAAATATAGAAATTTCCTAAAATCGGAAACTTATTAATTTAAGAAATTTCCTAAAATCCTAAAATATAGAAACTTCTGTTTAAGAAACTTTCTAATTTCAGAATTTTGGAAACTTATTAATTTAAAATCGATTTTATAATTTTTATAAAAATAAATTTTAAATTAATTCTGAAGAAAAGACTCAAATAATTGGCCCAATTGTTTTAACTTCTTGGCCCGAGGCCCAAGAATTGGTTCATGTCCAAGACATAACCCAATTGCCCAATTAAATGACATAACCGGTCTGGTTCATTAAAATTGGTCTTAACCAAAATTAATTACTACGATGACCACAATTGTCAACCGGTTATTTACTAAACTGGATTTTCTCAATTTATTTGGTCCAACCAAATCAAATTAGAAAATCACTGGTTTAGGCACAAAATCCAATTTTTCGACTTTGGATTTCTTATCCCGGTTTAACCAGAACTTAATAAATTTATTAAGTCTGTTTATTAAACCGTGACGATTAATTTTTAATAAAATTAAACCGAACCATCACTCAGCCAAACCGAACCGACCATTAGGTCACGGTGAACCGAACCGAGATGCAGGCTTCACGCGATCGGGAATGATCGGGACAGCCGCATGCCGCGATCGGGACGAGTTCGGTTGCGTGATCGGGACGGGAGCGTGATCGTCGAGCTCGGGTCGGTGGCTTCACGCGATCGCCGAGCGATCGGGACAGCCCGGGTCGAGAGCGGGACGATGCTGGCTTGGCCGAGACGCGAGAGAGGCACGGCGTGATCGCATCGATCCAAGCCATCGATCCGCGATCGATGCAAGCGATCGGATCGGCCACGCATCTCGCTGCCCATCTCGCCGTGATCGACTCGACCACGCGACTCGATCCATCGATCGGTCCGTGCGTCTATTCGATCCGGACGTGCGGTTCGACCACACTCCGACGCAACCAATTCATATAGATTGGATCATGCGATTTCTTGTTTGTTTAGGTTTTAATTCTTTGTTTCTTAAGTGTTTTTCTCTTATCAGTAGATTGATTCAAAAACACCTCTTTAAACAATCCTAAACATGATTCTAAACAAGAAAAACCACATAACCAATGGCTCTGATACCACTGTAGGATCGTTTAGTGTCTCCTGATTCAATTCTCAGATTGATTCATCCTACTAAACATGCAGATCTAGGTTCTCTTGATTAGAAACATAATAGATCTCACCTGTTACCTTGTTTATGCAGCGGAATGGAAGGTACGGGTCAGAGATCAGCAGAACCACCAAGAGATGGATCCTCCAAAGGCTCACACACGCACGCACAGGAAAGTGGCTGCTAGACCGAGCAAGAAGGAGGCGCAGAGAGAGGCTAAGAGAGGCGCAGATGCTTAAGAAAAATTAGAGAGCTAGGTCTGATTTTATTCATTAAAATCCCTTCTAGTTCTCATGGGCTTTTGGGCCCAATTCTCAGTCTGATTAAATCCTTTGGATTTAATCAGGCCCTTTAGTCTCTCTTAGTACAGTAAATGCCTAGCACTTTTACCGTACTTCTGCTAAACCGTTCCTACACATTTTCCTGTTAGCTTAGGCGTGTGACCCATATGGGATCATATAATAAAGGCAATAAATCCAAGATTTATAGATCATGAGCGGACTCTAGCAAGCCATCATGACCCCCAGTATTATATGACTTATGTCTGATCATTGACATACTCTTACTTTCTAGAGACAGTACAGAGATTACTGGACATAATTCCAACAACATGCATATCATTAACCTAACCGGATAATCAATCAATCGGGTTATCAATCAGCCTAGCCGTTCTAACCAATTCATTCATACATGTACGCAACCTAAATCTATAGTTAATGAATCTCGGGTCTACATGACCTAACTAAATGCATCATACAATTTAACTGACTCACAATACGTTAGAAGTGACAGATGTATGATTTGACTGAGCAACGAATCCTGAGACCCAACTAAACACATCCCGAACCATTCCCAAATTGAACCTGTTGGATCCCACTGGATCTAGGGTTTGATATATTGAATGAAAACCAACCTCGTTCTTACCTTTCTGGCAGCGGAATTGAGATGGTGAACGAGATCAGTGGAGCAACGCAAACGCCTTGCCTCTACCAGATACACAGGCATGCTCGCTGGAAACGGGATGCTAGTGCCGGATCAACGGGAATCGATTCTCTCTGGTGTTTCTACTGTTTCTGTCAAGAAATGTGGACGGCTACTATGTTTAGGTCGAAACTTACTTGTTATATTCGACCTAAAACACAATTAACGGGCCAGACTTAATCAAGTCTTAATTCGAAAAGCCTTTCGAAAAACCCGAACTGTGTCGACCGACACACAAGCTGTGTCGATCGACACAACACCATTTTGTCGATTATAATGTGTATCCAATACACATTAATATGATCATTACCATAATGATCATTCCCATATCGTAGCTTCCAGTTTTCTTAGGTGTGTGACCCTATAGGATCATATAGTACTGGTAGTAAGTCCATAACTTACAGATTGTAAGAGGCTTCTAGCAAAACATTGCAACCGCCCAGTACTATACGAATGTCTGATCTCGACACACAACTATCATCAGGAGTGAGTACAAGTGTGATTTCAGGACACTATCCCAACAATCTCCCACTTGTACTGGAATCATCAATTCCTATAATCCTTTTGTCTCTATATCTCGATTTGGCATAAGGCAAGATTGGTGTCATCCTTATTAAGCCAACATCGTGTTTATCGAACTCCTGATCTCATACTGAACATTACAGACAACTGAACTACAGTTCGTTTGAGTGTGGCCACACATTCTCTCAGTATTCAATCTTCGATAGGGCCTGAGATATTTATCTCCCGTTGTACAGGAGGGACAAATCCCATCTTGTTCCATCCCTGTTTCAACGCACACTTCATGATATACTTGAACAGTGCCGTTATCGTCGCCAGTTACTGGTCGACGTTTGACAAAGTCAAAATGTACCAATTCATATGCAAGAAAGCATGATGAACTCAGGTCTAAGAACTATACTCTATAGTCGTAATGAGAACCTCTTATGACACAGATATAACTATCTTGTAGACTTCTCATTAGCGGGTCATGTCCGATCATATGTTCACTAACATATATCTATGTGACTGACTGCGATAATCATATCATTGGCTCCATGAAACTTAGCCAACAGTCACCTCACAATCTAGTCTCTAACGGTTGTCAGTGTCCCAATTCTACAACCTCGACTAGGGACAAAATAATTTATTAACTTATAGGGTTTCATGATCAAGTCCTCAACTTGATGACCTATAATATGACATAAACTTATTTTGGGACCATTATTTAGATCACAATAAATAATGCTGAAATCAAATTTCATTAAACATATCCAAAAGAATGTTTACAAGAGCATCTAAAATAAAACTAAAACTCCCACTAGAATCAAGATTACATCTTAAGATCTCTAATGCCTATAGCAGTCGTATGACTCTCATGCTTAGGCCTTGGGAGTGACTTAGTCAGAGGATCAGCGACATTCTCGTCTGTCGGAACTCGGCTGATCTTCACATCACCTCTATTGACGATATCACGAATCAGGTGATATCTCCTCTCTACGTGTTTGGATTTCTGGTGTGACCTGGGTTCTTTCGCCTGAGCAATGGCTCCGTTGTTATCACAAAACAAAGCCACTGGCTCCAAGATACTAGGAACCACACCAAGTTCAGTCATGAACTTCTTGATCCAAACAGCTTCCTTTGCCGCTTCAGAAGCAGCAACATATTCAGCTTCCGTCGTGGAATCAGCTATGGTATTCTGCTTAGAGCTCTTCCAGCTCACTGCACCGCCATTTAGACAGAAGACATATCCAGATTGTGATCAGAAATCGTCTTTGTTCGTTTGAAAACTCGCATCAGTGAATCCATTCACCACAAGTTCTTCACTTCCTCCATACACCAGGAATTTATCCTTAGTATGTCTCAAATACTTGAGAATATTCTTGACAGCCGTCCAGTGAACTTCACCTGGATCAGATTGGTATCTACTCGTCATGCGTAACGCGTAAGCTACATCTGGACGAGTGCAGAGCATGGCATACATAATAGATCCTATTGCAGAAGCATAAGGAATCCTATTCATGCGTTCTCGCTCAGCATGTGTCGCCGGACACTGCTTCTTGCTGAGACTCATGCCATGAGACATCGGTATGAAGCCCTTCTTAGAATCTTGCATCTTGAATCTGTGCAACACCTTATCAATATAAGTGTCCTGGCACAATCCAATCAGCCTGTTCATTCTATCTATGTAGATTCTGATTCCAAGGATGTAAGCGGCTTCTCCCATGTCTTTCATGGAAAAACAACTTCCGAGCCAAGTCTTGACAGACTGAAGCAACGGAACGTCATTACCGAGGAGGAGTATGTCATCGACATACAGTACAAGAAACGCAATTTTGCTCCCACTAGTCTTCTTGTAAACCCATGGTTCCTCTTCGTTCTTGATGAAACCAAATTGTTTAACTGATTCATCAAAACGAAGATTCCAACTCCGTGATGCTTGCTTCAATCCATAAATGGATTTATGAAGCTTGCATACCTTCCCAGCGTTCTTAGGATCGACAAAACCCTCAGGCTGTGTCATATACACATCCTCTTCCAGAATACCATTCAGGAATGCAGTTTTGACATCCATTTGCCAAATCTCATAATCATAATGAGCGGCAATCGCTAGAAGAATCCGAATGGATTTAAGCATAGCGACTGGGGAATAGGTTTCATCATAGTCAATACCATGAATTTGTTTGAAACATTTAGCCACCAACCTCGCTTTGTAAATCTGTACATTGCCATCCACGTCAATCTTCTTCTTGAAAATCCATTTACACTCAATGGCTTTTGTACCATTAGGTAAATCGACCAAGGACCATACTTGGTTTTCTGACATGGATCCCATTTCGGATTTAGAGGCTCCAAGCCACTTTTCGGAGTCCGGGTCCATCATTGCTTCCGCGAAGGTCGCTGGTTCGTCACTTTCAATGATCATCAGATCATTTGAATCGGTCACGAGAAATCCATAGTATCTCTCGGGTTCTTGACGGATCCTTCCGGATCTGCGAACTTCAGGCTCCACAGGCGCCGGTTCCACAGAACTTTGTGGATCCAACTGCTGCTCTTCCTCAGCAGGTTGAGCAGTATCCTGTGCATCTCGAATTTCTTCAAGATGTACTTTACTCCCACTGTTTTTCTTAGAGAGAAACTCCCTCTCAAGAAAAGAACAGTCCCGAGCAACAAATACTTTGTTCTCAGATTGGTTGTAAAAGTAGTATGCCTTGGTTTCCCTAGGATAACCAACGAAGTAGCATTTATCTGTTCTGGGTGCAAGCTTGTCAGAGATTAAATGTTTGACATAAGCCTCACAACCCCAAATCCTCAGGAAAGACAGACTAGGAACATTCCCAGTCCACAGTTCATGTGGTGTCTTTTCCACTGATTTAGATGGCACCCTATTTAGTGTAAACGCAGACGTTTCTAGAGCGTATCCTCAAAAGGATAATGGAAGATTAGAATGACTCATCATAGATCGAACCATATCCAATAAGGTTCGATTCCTCCTCTCTGACACTCCATTCCATTGAGGTGTTCCAGGAGGAGTGAGCTGTGAAATAATTCCACACTCGCTCAGATAGTCGCTGAACTCTTGGCTTAAGTATTCTCCTCCGCGATCCGATCGCAGAGCTTTGATACTTTTGTCAAGTTGGTTCTGTACTTCATTCTTGAATTCCTTGAATCTATCAAAGGATTCTGACTTGTGTCTCATTAAATAGACATAGCCATACCTACTGAAATCATCCGTGAAGGTAATGAAGTACTTGTAATTTCCTCTGGCAACAGTACTCATCGGCCCACATACATCAGTATGAACAAGGCCCAATAAGTCACTGGCCCTTTCATTTGGTTTGTTGAAAGGGGCTCTAGCCATTTTGCCTATCAAACAAGATTCGCATTTCTCACATGATTCAAAATCAAATGAGCCCAGAAGCCCATTTCTATGGAGCCTTTGGATGCGTTTCTCATTTATGTGACCCAAACGACAATGCCATAAGAAAGTCGGGTTTTCGTCATTGGACTTAAACCTCTTTGTATTTATGTTAAAGTTAGGCATTTCTTGCTCTAATACATATAACCCATTATCTAATGGGGCGCTACCATAATACGTACCATCACGATTAAAAGAACAAACTTTATTCTTAACAGCAAAATCAAAACCTTCCAAATCCAAAACGGAAACTGAAATTATGTTTCTGCTAATCGCAGGTACAAAGTAGAAATTATTTAAAATTAAAACCATGCCCGATGGTAAGGACAACTCGTAGGTGCCTACGACCAGTGCAACAACCTTATCCATTCCCGACCCGTAGCTCCACTTGTCCTTTCTTCAGCGTCCTACTGTTTCTTAGTGCCTGCACATTTGTACAAATATGAGCACCGCAGCCGGTATCCAATACCCACGAAGTAGGACTAGAAGACATAACATTAAGTTCGATAACATAAATACCTGAGTCAGACGCATCATACGTCTTCTTCAGCTTCTTGTAATCTTCCTTGAACTTCTTGCAGTCTCTCTTCCAATGCCCCAACTGCTTGCAGTAGTTGCACTTATCCTCAGGAGAAGGCCCGGATTTGGGCTTGTCTTGACTTTCAGTCTCGACAACCTGGGCCTTTCCCTTGTCCTTCTTCGGTTTCTTAAACCTTTTACCCCCTTGTACCATCAGGACACTGGGAGTTGCCTTCTTGAGATTCGGCTCTGCTGTCTTCAGCATGCCTTGCAACTCAGTCAATGTCTTAGTCATGTTTTGCATGTTGTAGTTCATGATGAACTGATCAAAACACGACGGCAAAGACTGCAGAATCATGTCAGTGGCTAGCTCCTGGCTAATGGCACAGTCCAGTTTCCCCAGGTTATCAATGTAACCCATCATTTTAAGGACATGAGGACTTACTGGACTGTCCTTAGCCAGCTTGCAATCCATGAGAGATTTAACCGTCTGGTATCTCTCTGTGCAAGCTTGCTCCTGAAACAAAGCTTTCAGGCTGTTAATCATCTCAATGGGTGATAATACGTTCTCATATTGCTTCTGCAGCTCATAGTTCATGGTCACCAACATTAGACAATTAACATCTTTGACATCCGCTGAATGCTTATCCCAAGCATTCTTTTCTGTCTGTGGAGCATTGGAACGTGGCCTCTCGGTGAGAACTCTTTCAAGGACATATTCCTTGTTCTCCTGCATGAGAACTATTCTCAGGTTCCGATACCATTCCAAGAAATTAGATCCATTTAACTTGTCCTTCTCAAGGACGGATCTTAGTGAGAAAGTGTTGATGTGATTTGAGACAGACATAGCTGTAATTCAAAAGAGGTAGATTTTAGTTATAATGCTCAAGAAATGAGAGTTCTTATCTAATAAGAAAACTCGCATTGTATTCAAAACTATGTTTCCTCAGATGAATACAATGAGCCAAGATCCTCAGATTACTAAAATTCGAGTGGGCGACTCGCCGTTGCTCAAACTTTAGTTATCTAGGTAAGCAAATCATTGCTAATTGTACTCAGTACAACTCTTGGTCGTGGATAAGACAACCTATGTCCAATCCACTTTGATGTCTCTGGGCCTAGAACTTCCGTTAGCCCAGTCAAGTAAAACCAATCCTTTTCTGTCTAGCGATCACTGACAGTTGCACTGCAAGTCTGTCAATGACCACCTGCCTTACTCATGTTGCAGTGGATATCAAGGACTCCAAGAATATCCAACAAACAACACGAGTCTTGACAGCAGACAAGATCGGGCAAGACATCAAGATCACTTGATATTTAGTTGAGGAAAAGAACCGTTTAATCTTGATGCATATCCAATACACATCTAAGAATTTATTAATTTATTTAAAACGTTCAGTTTTATTAAATTTAGATTCATCTACAACTTTTAGGATTAAATTGTTCTGGTATATGCAAATTTGTGGTCCAACCAGCATATCTGCGAATGTCATGTCGATCGATGCCAACCATTGGCATCGGTCGACGCAACCTGAATTAAACCGTTCTTCGATAACCGGTCAAACCAGATCGAATTTACATAACCGATTCAATCCAATTGAACCGGTTCGGTTTAATAGTCCATGTCGATCGTCACACACTGTGTGTCGATCGACATTACTAAACCAGAACCAATTTGGTTAATTAAAATTAACCATGCGAGATAACCAGTTCAATCCAATTGAACCGGTCTATCTAATCGCTTTGCCTGTGTCGACCGACACACCCAGTGTATCGACCGACACAGCAGGAATACGGGTACTCGATCTCAGATCGAAACCCTAAAATTATTTGCGGATTTTCCCTTTGTGTCGACCGACACACGCTTTGTGTCGATCGACACTTTGCGACAAACCCTAAAATTTATTGCGAGTTTTCTCTCTGTGTCGACCGACACATGCTTTGTGTCGATCGACATCCTGCGACAAACCCTAAAATTTTACGTGTTATTTCGCGGTGTGTCGACCGACACACGCTTTGTGTCGATCGACACAGTGCGATATCAACAGTATCATCATTTTCAACATGAACAAAATCCGAGATTAACATTCATAAAACCGATTTTAACAGGCAATATTCAATTCAACAACATCAAGTTTCGAACTAATTTCACCAGATTCAATAGCTAAACCCTAACATGCTCTGATACCACTGTTGGATCCCACTGGATCTAGGGTTTGATATATTGAATGAAAACCAACCTCGTTCTTACCTTTCTGGCAGCGGAATTGAGATGGTGAACGAGATCAGTGGAGCAACGCAAACGCCTTGCCTTTACCAGATACACACGCACGCTCGCTGGAAACGGGATGCTAGTGCCGGATCAACGGGAATCGATTCTCTCTGGTGTTTCTACTGTTTCTGTCAAGAAAAGTGGACGGCTACTATGTTTAGGTTGAAACTTACTTGTTATATTCGACCTAAAACACAATTAACGGGCCAGACTTAATCAAGTCTTAATTCGAAAAGCCTTTCGAAAAACCCGAACTGTGTCGACCGACACACAAGCTGTGTCGATCGACACAACACCATTTTGTCGATTATAATGTGTATCCAATACACATTAATATGATCATTACCATAATGATCATTCCCATATCGTAGCTTCCAGTTTGCTTAGGTGTGTGACCCTATAGGATCATATAGTACTGGTAGTAAGTCCATAACTTACAGATTGCAAGAGGCTTCTAGCAAAACATTGCAACCGCCCAGTACTATACGAATGTCTGATCTCGACACATAACTATCATCAGGAGTGAGTACAAGTGTGATTTCAGGACACTATCCCAACAGAACCAACTGAAATCCCGAGCTAAACTGGCTTGATAAGAAGCGTTGACCGACCAAGATTTGACCGGCGAGAGATGAAGGCGTTGACCGGATGAAAAGAGCTCTTCTCCAGCGTTGACGACACTGGAGGAAGCGTTGACCGACGACTTCCGAACTGTCACTACAAATAATCATATTAATTTTTTTTTCTTCAAAATTTAGGATTTTAATTCTTTTCCTCGAAAAAATAAATTTATCTTTCATAAGTTTACAACTTACTTAATTATATTAGAAATTTATATTGTTTGCCTCCCAACATCTCTAAGATGGGAGGCAAACAATATACCACATTTTTATCAATCAATCAGGTATTGATTCATTATGGTCCAGTTTTCGATAAAACTAGGGATGTTCGTTATTTGATATGGATTTATGTTCTTAATTTCCTGGTGTGGTTATAGGCAGGAGTTGATTGAAACTTTTGATATTATGGTGCCGGTATAGACCGAAATCCCGTTATGATCCAATTCTGACTGGTGCTAACTAAACCTCCGTAATATCTAACAGGTCGAGTCTTATGTCGGTCATATAGAACACCAATAGCTACGAGATTTTCTATGACTTTTTATTACCGTCCAATTGTTACTGAGACTTTTGCTTCTGTTCAATATATAATGACTGAAGCTAACTTTGGTTGGTTAATCCGATTAGTTCATCGATGGTCGGCATGACATAAGCGTGAAAGGGATTCAAAAATCTGTTTTCTTTTTATAAGGGCTCAAATCTTTTACTTTGGCTTTTTGACCCCATATTGTAGGGTGGCTGTAATAACCCGACTACCGAAGTAAAATAAGCGGTACGGTTAGAAATCGGGATTTAGATCATGTTAGGAATGTTAAATCAAAAATAAATCCTATAGACCACGTTTTTTGGGGATATTTTAAGAATATAAGTCGAGATAATTTTAAATCTGGTTGAGGAATTTATCGTCAGGTCGAGAGTGGTCGGGAATGGTCCGGAATAGTCGGTACGGACGCGAACGGGCCATCGTAAATAATCCTACACGTTTAGTAGTGTTTCTTACCCAATAAGCACAAGCTACCCTTAAGCACGAGGTGTCACCGTGAATGACAAGGCGCCTGAGTGTCGCGGCCTGAAGCTTCCATGAGTCGCCTTGCATGGTGGCCACTGGGTGTCGTCGCCGGAGGCTGCCATGGGTCGCCGTGCATGGGAAGGGGCTGGTGTCACGTTCAGGGAGAGGCATTTGCCTTCATGCATGGGGCGTTTTGGTGTCACCACCGTGAAGTGGCTTGGTGTGTCGCAACGCATGGCTGCCGCGGACACGGCCAATGGAACTGCGGCTTGTGGCGGCCACCACCTGCTGGAAATCTAGTATAAATAGGAGCTCACCCCCATTGTCCAGAACACACTCAAAACCGCAAAGAAAGAAAAAAAAGAGTGAGAGAAAGAAAGAGAGAAAAACCGAGCTAGAGAGAAGTTGGTCGGGAGTAGAAACCGAACCCCAGGACGGGCGAGTAGCGAGGCCGAGAGTCGGGAAGTAGCGGGAAGCAGGTCCAGGACTTTCAGATAATAGGAGAGTCGAAGTCTAGCTTTATAGAGCAACCGTCGCACCGCAAACCAAGTTTCCGACCACATCAAAACCTTGTGAGTCTTGGCTATGTTTATTAACTTGTTTTTTTCGCAGGTTCAGCTAAGATACGCACCTCAGTGCTATCTTTTGAAACGTTTTGTAAACCCATGGAGGGAGGTTTACGGTTTATATCCTTGTGATTATGATGTTCATATGCTTATATTTGATTAAGTATGATGTGAAATGCGTAAGTACGGATTCGGTTGAGGATCGTTCCGGAAAGTGTTGCGTGATTTGCGGGTGGCCGTTAAGAGTCTTTGGACCTTACAAGCCAGGACATGTGATTACTATGAGCATATGAAATACTAATCGTGATATAATGGACTAGAACTTGTATGATGTTCTAGATATTGCATCCTAGGACATGCGTAATGTTTTCTAGGATGATGTATTCGATACCACCCGACTCCGTGGATTCGGAGATCCTCCGTGGATTCAGAGAAGGCTCGGAGGGTACTTGGGTCGCTCCCACGGCCGAGCATCGTGACGACATGTTACCCGTGGATTCGGGTGTGGTGCCGGCCATGAACCTTTGTGGCGATTGGTCGGGAGGAGCCACGAGAGAGAGATGTGGTGGGTGGTGCCGGGTACATCGAGGCCTCTACATGTGTGGAAAGAATTGGACGTAAATAATTGTATATCATGAACATGGCATATATTTTTGCTTCCGCTTGTACGTGTGATGTTTGACGCTCTATGTATTGGGGGCGGGATGAGAACTAACGTTGTGTATATTCCGGAATTCACTGAGTATTGCTAGAATGCTCATGACTCATTTGTTTTGCAGGTAACCAGTAGTCGGGCGTGTAGGGGTGTGGAGCGGAACGTTAGGACACCAGAGTAGGTTTGTTGGATGTTGTAAAAAGGTGTGTTAAACTTATGTACATTATCTTTTGGGCGCTAGGCCATGGCCAATGTATCGATAATCGTTTTGTAACCTTGTACTTTCCGGAACGATGATATATAAATAAATAAGTTTTTGGTTTGAAAACTCGGCTTGGTTCATGATATTAGTTTATCCGAGCTGACACAACTCGAAGCTTGGGTACAGGTTGTAAAGCCTTAGGCCAAGGCTAAGAGGAATGGTAGTCGTAGCCAGTTCATGTCTGATGTTCGGATCACTTTTGAATGTCGGGCGTGTATTGTCTTCGGTTATCATTTTGTAGCATTCCCGGGTTGTCTATGTTTATAGTACAGGTCGGGGGTTGTTATAAATGGTGGTATCAGAGCGTGGTTCATGATTACGCTCACGGACCCGGCTTTTTTTTTAAACGGTTTAATCGAGTCATTGAGTCACAACGGCCAACTAGGATAATCCGGTACGTTCCGACATAGTTAGGTTGGGATAGGACTTACCTTTGTGATGATGCAGATGTACGGAAATCGATCAAGTACCAGGAGGCCGTGGGGTCCGTCATCTGGGCGAGATGAAGGCGAGAGAAGCCGTAGGCACGCATCACCAAATGCATCCGTTTGGTCAGGGGAGAGTGACTATGGATGGGACGGTCTGTTGGTGGAAGACACCGAGGCTGATTCGGGTTGGGATGAACAGGGAAACCCGATGCTATGGGACTATCCTCTACCACATCAGGAGCCATCACCCTTCTCCGTGGCCTCAAGCTTTCTGAATGAAGTATAAGACGATATGCCAATGGGACAGGCTGGACACGGCAATGAAGGAGCAGCCGCACAACCCAATCATCCCCATGCGGAACCGGTTCACCCACCAAACCATGAGGATGCAGTGGCACAGGAACACCAAGTTATTGAGAGAGGAGCCCAAGGAGAACCTCATGTCGCAGCAAATGCACCCCCAGATTTCCTCAAAGTCATAACTACCATGAAGAATTGGGCACTAAACCATATGGCGGCAGTTCCGATCCTTATGTAGCGGATGCATGGTTGCAATCAATGGAACGTAACTTTGTGGCTGTCAGATGCCCGGAGAACTTGAAACGAGACGTATCGGTGTACTTCCTAGAAAAAGAAGCCCTTAGTTGGTGCATGAGTGTGGAAAAGAACAGCCGCCACCCATTGCAATCATGGGACGCGTTCCAACGGGAATTCATGCAAAAGTACTTACCACCGGAAGCTCGAGAACGTTTGGAAAATGAGTTCCTACAGTTGAAGCAAGGAGAGAGAACGATAAGAGAGTATGAGGCCAAATTTACAAGACTCCAACGATACATCTACTTTATTCGTGGGGACGATAAATCTCTGATGAGGAGATTTATGAGCGGACTCAATCCGGAGATAGCAAGTAGAATGGCCGCAGGAACCTATACGGGTTTGCATCACATGGTTGAGAAGGCCGTGAATACTGAGCAGTGCTGGATGCAAGAGAAGGCGGCTTCGAACAAGAAAGGAGGCGGTACAAACACTACACAAGGCGGGAGGGCGTTTGGGAGAAATCGGGATGGTGGCCAAGGAAAAAGAAATTTCAGAAAGAATTTCCGACCACCGACAGGTCAAGCCGAGGGATCTACAACCTGTTTTACATGTGGAGGGGAAGGACATATTGCCAAATATTTTCCCACCAAGGGTGGACAGACCGGAATACCAGCAAATGTCTGTTGCTTTGCATGCGGAGAACCAGGGCATTTCGCAACGTCGTGTCCAACCAGAGGATCATGAGCATCTAAGGCCCCAAGGAGGCAGCCAGTGAGGACCCCAAGAGGACCCCTGGCCAAGAAGCAAGCAACTGCGGATAGGGTTTATGCTTTAGAGGTAGATTATGTGAAACCTTCAGGCTCATGAAAGAGCCCCATCACAGGTATGTTTGGGCACTAATCTTTCTCTTATGATTTGCTTGCTTATGTGTGTGCTTGCGTGATTGAATTATATTCTATGTGACTATATTTCATGATAGGGACATTACGTGTTGGTGGAATTTCCACACACGTTTTGTTCGACTCGGGAGCGACACATAGTTTTGTGACTCCCGATGTGGTGGCAAGGTTTATAAGCGGTTATGGGGTAAGAAACGTGAGGGTTTCGGTGTCGATCCCACGAGATCAAATTTAGCAGCCTCGTGTGAATTGATAGGTGTACCCTTTGAGTTCCAGGAAAGAATTTTCCTAGTGGATCTCATTGTAGTACCTATCCGACGGTTTGATGTAATCCTTGGGATGGATTGGTTGTCTAGATATAGGGTCCATCTAGACTGTGGTCACAGTAGGATCATATTTGAGGGATACCAACCGTCAGCGGTCACATTTCATGGAATCAAGCCAAGCACGACGACAACCTTGATTTCGGCTCTGCGAAGTGAAAAAGAGTTAGAAAGCGGAGAGGCTTATTTAGTGGCCATTAGCGTTCAAGTGGAGGATGGAGATAAAGAGCTGCAGGTCGAAGACATCCCTGTTGTTAGGGAATTCAGTGACGTTTTTAAGGAATTGACGGAGCTGCCTTCACCCCGGAGCAATCCGTTCACAATTAACTTGGAACCGGGGGCGGCCCCGATTGCTAAGGCACCTTACTGAATGGCCCCCACCGAGCTGGCGGAGCTAAAGACGCAATTAGAATATTTGATGGGGAAAGGATTTATCCATCCGAGCTCATCACCATGGGGAGCTCCAGTGTTGTTCGTCAAGAAAAAGGACGGCAACATGAGACTGTGCATCGATTACCGCGGGATCAACAATATAACGATCAAGGATAAGTACCCCCTTCCTAGAATCGACGAACTACTAGATCCGCTACAAGGAGCTAGCTGGTTCTCCAAAATAGATTTGGCGTCAGGGTATCATCAAATACCTATCGCGGAAAAGACGTGGTCAAGACGGCATTCAACACTCGGTATGGGCAATACGAGTTTGTTGTTATGCCTTTTAGACTAACCAACGCTCCAGAAGTGTTCATGCGATTGATGAACGAAGTGTTTCATGACTACTTGGACACTTTTGTGATAGTCTTCATTGACGACATTTTGATATATTCAAAGACCAAGGAGGAGAACGCGAAACACCTGGAGAAAGTGCTACAAAGGTTAAGAGAGAAAAGGATCTATGCTATGTTTAGCAAATGTCGGTTCTGAAAACGGGAAATAGGCTTCCTAGGACATCGAGTGTCGGGATAGGGAGTGTCCGCAGATCCAGAGAAGATTGCGGTCATACAAGAGTGGCCACAACCGACCACAGCGACAGAAGTAAGGAGTTTTCTCGGGATGGCCGGATATTACCGGAAGTTTGTCAAAGGGTTCTCTTCAATTGCCAAACCATTGACCAAACTCATGGGAAAGGGAGTCCCATTCATATGGGATGAGAAAACGGAAGAAGCATTCATAAAAATCTAGGAAGCCTTGACCACCGCACCAGTGCTAACACTACCCGAACCTGGAAAACCTTATGACGTATACACGGATGCCTCTCGAATAGGCTTGGGAAGCGTGCTCATGCAAGAAGGAAGAACGATTGCTTATGCTTCTCGACAATTAAGAAAGCATGAGGAAAACTACCCCACCCATGACTTAGAAATGGCGGCCGTGGTTTTCGCTCTTAAAATTTGGAGATCGTACCTGTACGGAGAAAGCGTTCAAGTGTTCACAGATCATAAAAGTCTGAAGTATCTCTTCACCCAAGCTGATCTTAACCTGCGACAAAGGCGATGGATGGAGTTCATTACCGACTACAATGTCAAGATCCAATACCATCCAGGTAAAGCAAACGTGGTTGCAGATGCGTTATGCCGACGGAAAACGGATATGAACATGGAAAAGGAATTGGAAGCTCTTGATCAAGAACTGAAGATGGTAAGTTTGTCAGCATTGGAAGGAGAGGCAAACGAGCCAAGGGGACTTCATGCGGTCAGCATCGTATCCGTGAAGAACAAAGGAGGGATGAGAAGACCCGAAAGATCATTGAGAAATTGGAGAATCCTGAGGAAGTGAGTGTAAGCGAGTTCCACCTGGCGGAAGACGGAACTCTTCTGTTAAGGGGTAATATATCAGTACCTTCAAGTGGGGAATTAAGGAAGGAAATCTTCCGGATGGCACACCAATCAGTACTGAGCATACACCCCGGAAGCACTAAGATGTACCGGGACATTCGACGATATTACCATTGGCTAGGTCTCAAGAGTTCAGTAGCGGATTGGGTGGCCAAGTGCCAAGTATGTCAACAAGTTAAAGCCGAACATCAAGTACCGGGGGGACTACTACAAAGCCTACCCATCCCGGAGTGGAAATGGGATTCAGTGGCAATGGATTTTATCTCAGGATTGCCCATTGCAAGAGGCCGATCAAACAACTCCATATGGGTAATTGTGGATCGACTAACAAAAGTAGCACAGTTTCCATGTCAGTATCGGCATGTCTCCATACGAAGCCCTGTATGGACGACCATATCGGACACCTTTGTGTTGGACAGAAGTCGGGGAACGGCGGATGTTCGGGCCACCCATGGTTGAAGAGACCATGGAAAAGCTACAAGTCATTCGAACTAACATGAAGAAAGCACAGGATAGGCAGAAGAAGTATGCAGACCAAGGACGAAGAGAGGTCACATTCGAGGTAGGAGACCTCGTTTACCTTAAAGTGGCAGCACAAAAGGGAAAGGAGCGTTTTGGGAAAATTGGTAAGCTCGCATTGCGATACATTGGTCCATACCGTGTAATAGGAAGAGTCGGAGAGGTAGCCTATCGGCTAGAACTACCCTCGGATATGGCTTTGCATCCGGTGTTCCATGTATCAATGTTACGAAAGCACGTACCCGACCCTGACGCGATTGTTCCAGAGAGAAAAGAAGAACTGCGTAGGGATCTTACCTACCCTGAAGGACCTATCAAGATTGGGACGAGACAGATAAAGAAGCTCAAGAATCGGGAGATTTCGCAGATCCAAGTATTTTGGGGTAAGCAGAACCGGATGGTAGTTACATGGGAAGATGAAGGGAGATTTCGGAATGAGCATCCCGAGTTCTTTGCAGAGGACACGATTTTTGAACAAGGCGAAACATCACGACCACGATAGAATTCGGGACGAATTCTAAATAAGGGGGGAAGAATGTAATAACCCGACTACCGAGGTAAAATAAGCGGTACGGTTAGAAATCGGGATTTAGATCATGTTAGGAATGTTAAATCATAAATAAATCCTATAGACCACGTTTTTGGGGATATTTTAAGAATATAAGTCAAGATAATTTTAAATCTGGTTGAGGAATTTATCATCGGGTCGAGAGTGGTCGGGAATGGTCCGAAATAGTCGGTATAGACGCGAACGGGCCATCGTAAATAATCCTACACGTTTAGTAGTGTTTCTTACCCAATAAGCACAAGCTGCCCTTAAGCACGAGGTGTCACCGTGAATGACAAGGCGCATGAGTGTCGCGACCTGAAGCTTCCATGAGTCGCCTTGCATGGTGGCCGCTGGGTGTCATCGCCGAAGGCTGCCATGGGTCGCCGTGCATGGGAAGGGGCTGGTGTCACGTTCAGGGAGAGGCATTTGCCTTCATGCATGGGGCGTTTTGGTGTCACCACCGTGAAGTGGCTTGGTGTCGCCACCAAGCGCTTGGGTGTCGCAACGCATGGCTGCCGCGGACACGGCCAATAGAACGGCGGCTTGTGGTGGCCACCACCTGCTGGAAATCTAGTATAAATAGGAGCTCACCCCCATCGTCCAGAACACACTCAAAACCGCAAAGAAAGAAAAAAAAGAGAGAGAGAAAGAAAGAGAGAAAAACCGAGCTAGAGAGAAGTTGGTCGGGAGTAGAAACCGAACCCCGGGACGGGCGAGTAGCGAGGCCGAGAGTCGGGAAGTAGCGGGAAGCAGGTCCAGGACGTTCAGATAATAGGAGAGTCAAATTCTAGCTTAATAGAGCAACCGTCGCACCGCAAACCAAGTTTCCGACCGCATCAAAACCTTGTGAGTCCCGGCTGTGTTTATTAACTTGTTTTTTTCGCAGGTTCAGCTAAGATATGCACCTCAATGCTATCTTTTGAAACGTTTTGTAAACCCATGGAGGGAGGTTTACGGTTTATATCCTTGTGATTAAGATGTTCATATGCTTATATTTGATTAAGTATGATGTAAAATGCGTAAGTACGGATTCAGTTGAGGACCGTTCCGGAAAGTGTTG
This sequence comes from Orychophragmus violaceus, assembly GCA_030180135.1. NCBI lineage: Eukaryota > Viridiplantae > Streptophyta > Magnoliopsida > Brassicales > Brassicaceae > Orychophragmus > Orychophragmus violaceus. Next base: position 21,744,795 of record CM058240.1, on the reverse strand, counting down.
CGTGATTTGCGGGTGGCCGTTAAGAGTCTTCGGACCTTACGAGCCAGGACATGTGATTACTATGAGCATATGAAATACTAATCGTGATATAATGGACTAGAACTTGTATGATGTTCTAGATATTGCATCCTAGGACATGCGTAATGTTTTCTAGGATGATGTATTCGGTACCACCCGACTCCGTGGATTCGGAGATCCTCCGTGGATTCAGAGAAGGCTCGGAGGGTAATTGGGTCGCTCCCACGGCCGAGCATCGTGTGACGACACGTTACCCGTGGATTCGGTTGTGGTTCCGGCCATGAACCTTTGTGGTGATTGGTCGGGAGGAGCCACGAGATAGAGATATGGTGGGGTGGTGCCAGGTACATCGAGGCCTCTACATGTGTGGAAAGAATTGGACGTAAATAATTGTATATCATGAACATGGCATATATTTTTGCTTCCGCTTGTGCGTGTGATGTTTGACGCTCTATGTATTGGGGGCGGGATGAGAACTAACGTTGTGTAGATTCCGGGATTCACTGAGTATTGCTAGAATGCTCATGACTCATTTGTTTTGCAGGTAACCAGTAGTCGGGCGTGTAGGGGTGTGGAGCGGAACGTTAGGACACCGGAGTAGGTTTGTTGGCTGTTGTAAAAAGGTGTGTTAAACTTATGTACATTATCTTTTGGGCGTTAGGCCATGGCCAATGTATCGATAATCGTTTTGTAACCTTGTACTTTCCGGAACGATGATATATAAATAAATAAGTTTTTGCTTTGAAAACTCGGCTTGGGTTCGTGATATTAGTTTAGTCCGAGCTGACACAACTCGAAGCCTGGGTACGGGTTGTAAAGCCTTAGGCCAAGGCTAAGAGGAATGGTAGTCGTAGTCAGTACATGTTTGATGTTCGGATCCCTTTTGAATGTCGGGCGTGTATTATCTTCGGTTATCATTTTGTAGCATTCCCGGGTTGTCTATGTTTATAGTACGGGCCGGGGGTGTTACAGTAGCTCTCCCTTGTTTCGATGGTTGGGAATTGTCATGATATAAAATTAGCAATGGTAGATTTGTATGAAATCGCTCTTATTTTTTTATCAAACCTAACTGATCCAAAACTAGATAGTTCAAAATAATAAGAAACAAGTTTAGATGAGAAAGTTTAAAGAATAAGATGAACCAAGTAGGTGGATATGGCTTGAAATAGACAGTCTGGGTTCCTAGACAATGGAGGACAAGCATCCACTACTTGTTTTTTATTTATTAGGAAAACACCTTAATCTAACATTTAAAAGAACAAAAATTTAGTCATGAAAACAAATTAAACAATCTTAAATAGATCCAAAATAGAACTTTACATCCAAAAAGCGTGTAACGGACTTTTAATGAGTTAGACGAACCAAGTAAAGGGATATGACTAGAAATAAGCATTAGAGGTTCCTTAGCGTTAGATGTCATTCATATTTTTTTTGGTCAACTGGTGTCATTCATCTTTTTTTTTTGTCAACAGATGTCATTCATCTAATAATTGTTTCTTATTCTTTAGAAAAATACACAGATGTACGGCTGAAACTTTTATATACTATTAATCTACGTTAAACTTGATACAGAAAACCAGAACGGAAATAAGATTTAGTTTCAATTTGGTTAGTGTTAGTCGTCAACCAATAATCACGAACCAAAATTCAAGTTAAAAAGGTGGTGAGATTCCATCTTAGACTCGTAGTCTAATGTATCAATAGTAAAAAAATTACGTTTTGTGTTTTTTTTTTTTTTCTTTCTGTGGGAATATCATAAATGATAGGATCCGAAGACGCAAAACTGATTGCTAACAAACGGAAAAACTTACATTGGATATTGGCCAGGGGAGCTTCTACCATACTTAGAATATGGAGCCAAACAAGTTCGGATGGGTGTAGTCACGAATGCAGATTCCGAAAACAAGCAACCCTATTATATAGTTAGCCCGCCGATGGGAAACGGGAATGAACCACTAGAGGATGAAGTGGATCTAAAGCATACATGTAACGTGCATTTTGTAAAGTATGTGACCCTGGATTATAAAAGTGTGGACACTAGTTCTAACGACTTCGTCGAGGATGCAGATCATGGGGGGAGCTAGAAAGGTAGAAGGGGAGTCAGCTGACTCCACCTCATTAATATATATATATTTTGAAATTTGTTTATGATCCCATTAAAAAAAATTTGTTGACCTTTATATAAGAAAGTAAAAAACATGAAAGGACAAACACAACTAAATTGGGTAATTGAATTTATTTTAATTTTAGGTTCAGTTTTAATTTAAGCTCATTTTACATATCCTTTAGAGTTTTAATTAGTTCATCCCTTTAGTGTTTTAATTAATTGTTCTCATTAAATCCTTTCTTTTGTCATTTTCTTTGTTTTTTTTTTTTTTTTTGTCACGAAGCTTTCATTCATAACCTTAAAAAACTGAAATACAAGGAGCAGAGGGAATATTACATCCTCTTTGAATACAACAATTAAACTCTAAAATAAAAGCTAAAGATAGTTTCTCTAACGAGAATGACAACGAAAATGAGACACCGCTCAAATGCGTCGAGACGAATCTCACGGTGTAACCGGATTCGATGAAAATGGTCAACTTGATTAGTGACTTTAAAAGACAATCCTTCCCTTCTAAACTCGCTAGCAAAGTGGAAAAGGAATTGAAGAGTGTTTCCGGTGTTGCAACCGGAAAAAATACTTCTCTATTTGAAAAGAGATATGGTGGATAAGATCTCTCCCTAAAAAGGGAGGAAGGTGGAAGTGATCTCTCCCATAAAAAGGAGGAAGGTGGAAGTGATCTCTCCCAGGCGGAGGAGGAATTTGATATCGCCTTGTGGTTATGGTGAGAACCCTTTAAGGTTCGGATACAAACAAAGTAATTGCACAATCTTGGGCTTGACATGAAGGTAGAGCCCAATGGAGAAGATTTTCCAGACTGGCCCATTGAAGAGAATTTTACTAACTGGCCCAAACTGATGAGATGACCGGGATTGGATACAGATTTGACCGCCGTTGGGTGTATCTCACCGGACGAGTCTCCGGAAATTGACTGAATGAACAATCTTCCGATAGTCGGGTTAAACGGTTTGGGAAGAGGTCCACCGGTAAGGAGTACGAGGGCTAGGAGCTTCCGTAGACGAGATTTGATTGGCGTGATTCCGGCGGAGATGGAGCTCTGACAAGTAGAGCTTAGATCGATGAGGCGGAGGAGGCAGGTACGCCACCCAACAGATGGTGAAGTAGATCTTCGGGAGTAACCCGAGAGGAGGTCCGGTATGGCGGCAAGAAGGCAGATCGAGAGTGGCAGGCCGTGAGGCGAGGAGATAAAAACCTCTGAGGCTTTGTCTCGACAACAGAATAAAGATGGAGGTCGCAAGGGTCGAGCTACAGTGGCCGCGATCTGAAGCAGGGCTGATGAGTCGCCGGGATCTGGCGGGTCAGGAGGCTTCGGCGGTAACGGAGTGGTAGACCCTAGCTCATCCATCGACTTCATGACAGAGTTAGTCGAGGTCACCGGCGATGGGTCTGAAGGTTCCAGAAACTGAGAGCGAATCCATGGATCGACAGAGAGAGGATGCGGAGACGGCGGATCGACAGAGAGAGGATGCGGAGGCTGCGGTGTGTCTTGAGGCACCGGATGAAGAGATCGGGATGAGCACCGCCGCCTTCGAACTTGCAAGGATTCATCACCTATCGGTGCGAGATTTCTTCGGTTGAACCCCGGAGGGGTGCCGAGAGTGAGAAGCATTCTTTTCAGATAGTAGAACCGGCGGCGGAGGCTTGACGTGATGGCTCCATGGCTGAGCAGAAATGGGGTTGTGCGGCGCCTGGGAGAACGTGCCAGAGAGACTCCTGGCTAGGGCGAACTCTTTGATATGTCTTTAAGCTTTTTCATTTTCTTTGTTTACATGCGTTTTTTGTTTTCTATATTTTATTGTTCGCCAAAGAACTAAGACAAGTAAAACACATGTTAGATTTCTTTATACTTTTAATTTACTTTAATCTCTTTATATTATGTTTTATATTTTCATTAAATTATATGATATGATTCAAAGTCATAAAATTAAGGTTTATATTTGTATAAGGTTTATATTTATAGTTTATGAATTCAAATATCTTTAATTTTTAGTTTGTCATTTTTATCAGATAATTAATGGATCAATTCTAAAAAACAATCTTCACCAATGAGTAAAAAAAAAAAATCCTATTTTTCATAAGTTTTTAAGTGATTGTCTTATTTATTTTATAAAAAAATATATTATTTAAAAATATATTATTTAAAATTATATTATTTCAAAATATAATAAATAAAATTATGATAAAAAGTTTTAAATTATAAAAGGAAGTAGAATATATTTGCAGCTGTTTTGTAATAATTTACACGTGATTTTTTTGTCTCCGATAGAAAAACGTTCTGGCTCCGCCACTGATGCAGGTGTTAGTACATGTTACGATGTAAGTTATCTTGATAACTTTAGATCTCATCGGAAAACTTTCACTTTCGGTGGACCGGGTGGTTTATGTGATGCGTGATCTTTGTTTTTGGACATTTCTTATTGTTTAGCTATATACATATATCTTTTCTTTGATAATTTTGTATTTTGAATTTTTGGAATTTTTACGTCAGTTTTATCAATCAATATATATTTTTTTTAAATGGTATTTATACAACCACAACATATAGGAAAAAAGTCTCTCTCTAGATCTGAGAAGCTCGCTGACCAGCGAACCGAGGCGACCCCAGCCTTCCTCTTCCGTCGCCTCTCCGGCGGTCGGCGTTCGCTGATGTCGCCGCCGGAGGAGGCTCTGTTCCGTGCTGTGCCGTCCGTAGATTCCCCTGGGTGCTTATCCTCTCTGCAGCTGTTGTACCTCTCCTATTGTCTCCTTTACTGCCGTCGAAGTTGGTCGCCGCTGCGTGATCTTCCTCGCCGGCCGAAGCTCGTCGTCGTCCCTACTGCACTGTTCGTCTTTGTCCGCGATCTCCTTTTGAGAGATGGCATTTCCGGTTATTCCCCTGCGTGGGATCTTCTCCTCCGGTCTGGATGCGCAGGTTTCTGTCGCCGGCTCCGGTCCTTTCGTCGCGACGGTGGGTCTTATCGGGAAGTTTCTTCCCGGCTCTCGATCTCAGTATCTGAGAAATTTGTAGATTGGTAGTGGTGGAGTGGTTTAATCTTGGGTTTAGTCTGGTTTAATCGGTTTAGTCTAAGTATGGTTATCTTTGCTAAGAGGATAAATTGGTTCACTAGTTTTGATTCTAGTTTCTCATCTTGGAGCATTGTGGTTAACTTGGTTTCGATTAGAATGCTTTGCAATCCGGTTTTTAATTTCTAGATCGGTTATTTGGATTGTTTAGGCTTCGCTGGAGATTTGAGTTAGTATAGGACTTCTATCTAGGGTTATTGTAGACGTTTATGAGTGCGTCTTATCCGCATCCGAGAGTAGTTTAGGAGAACTTTCTTAGGTTCTTACTTGTCGGATTATAAAGTCATGGTCTTCGGTTCTGGGTTAGTGAGAGAGTGTCTCTCTGTGAGTCTCATGGTTGTTGGTGTTGTCGTTTGGTGAGCTGCGGGCTAAGGCGATTTCGCTCGTTCTTTCTTCTTTTACGGTTGCCACGGTTTCCAAGTTTGAGTTGCTATTGTTAACTCTTAGATTTATCGATTTATGTTTCCTTTAACTGTAGATTATAGAAATCCGTTATGGGTTGATGTTGCCTATTTTGTGGGCTGTAGTTGCCGGTTGTTTGGACTTTGGTTGCATGTTGGTTGGGCTTTGGTTGTTTTTGCTTTGGATCTTGTATTAAACTATTATCTTCATCGTTATGAATATAATTCCATTAGTTGACAAGAAAAAAAAAAATTAATCACAACATATAGAACTAGAGATATCCACGTGGCATTTCTTTTGTCATTAAAAAATTCAAAACTAACTAATCAGTAATGGGCTTGATGAAATTGATATGTAATTAATCCAAAAAAGCCCAGACCTTAAAGGAGTGTCTGTCTCCAAAAAACTGAATGCTCTTCGAAGTCGTAGCTCACCAAAGAGCAAGCAAACGAAAGCAACCCCAAGTTCCTTTGTCAGGACGGATCTCTTCTTTGACATTTTACGAACAAGGTGTTCTCTTCAGCAAAAGGTAGAAAAGTTTCTACTCTTTCAAGTTTGGTAGTGTCCGTGAAACCACACAATACTCATAAGGATACATTAATTTAGAATTGCCAGAGGCAAGAGCCATCTGACAAGAAGTTACAAGGCTGTTTTCATCTTAGTTATATGTATCTTTCTAAAACTAAGAATAATTTTTCCTTTTTCTAATATTTAAAATTTGAATTTTGTTATGATAATTTGTTCACTATAGAATATGAAAATGTAAGATTTATTTGATATAGGTATAATAAGGTATTTTCTTCAAGATTCACCTTAACAATCTTGTTTCTTTTTTTGTTTTTCGATCTACATTTGATCTCAAGGTCACTCAGATTCACCTTTAACACCCAAGTTCGATTCCCTTACAAGAACTCTCAAACTTTTTCTAATGTCATAGATGACATATTTATATTTCATATGTCGTTTACTACTTTCCTAACTACCCAAAAGAACATTTCTATATTACTCATTTTAGGAAAATATACATTTTCCAAAAATCTCTCTTAAGAATATATTCGCGTGTCTCTGAGATACTTCTCCATCTCACATATTCTCCTTTTGCCTTGTCCTAGTTAGCTACAAGTATCCTCAACTTCCGTATCCTTCAATTCCAACTCATCTTAAAGATGATCTCTGTCGATGATCCACTTGGTGTTCTATGCCTTGATTGAGTCAGATGCTGTCATAGCTCCTGATACAATTCACTACATCTTCAATCTCCTCCTTTTTAGATTTTTGTGCCTCTCACGTATTTTCCATTAACAAACTCACAAACAAACACATAGCCGAAGTACATAATTTTGATTGACAACCTAAATCATTAATTAAGATCCAACATTGAAAAAAAAATCATCGAAAATCATGCTATAATTTCAACACAAGGAGAAGAAATCTAAAAACATGTCCAACAACCAGAAAAAACTTCCTACTCCTCCAAAATCCTATAATTCGTGACTAAGTTCCAAAAACTAACACACACTCAGTCACTCACACATAAAACAAGACTTACACGACTTATGCATCACTTGAGGTCATGTATGTAACACCCGTCTCCCTGCGAACCGAAGACGCGGCATTAGGACACCCGTTGAACCCATTTCGGTCCAACTGGGATGCCAACTCAATGTGTCCCAGGACTCGGCGCTTCCTTCGTATTCAAATCCACCAATGATGCCACATGACCGATGAATTCGGCATCCGGACTTGCAAGAAAACAGAGACATGGAAGGGAAAAGAGGACTCAGTAATTGTTTCAAACACAATTACCCAGTGAGGGCGGATTTAAGGAACCTGCGATCCCAGCTTACACCACACAACTACGAATCACAACTCATAGGCTAATATCACCTTGCAATCATCACCCGGAGGCTTTCACCACACAAACTATGTCCAATGGACTACTACCACCAAAGTGGAAACAATTCAAAAGCCCCGAAGCCCGTCATTGGCTCTGGTGCTTAACAACAACTCAACTTGGGGGGCTCGCCAAAACCCTATTCCGACGATACAAGGGTCGCGTACCTTTCAACAAAATCCCTCAGTACGCGAGCCGCCAAAAAACACCCTTTCGAGGGCCCTACCACAGTTCTAAATCATACAAGTTCATCACTCACAATCAACGTTTTCAGTTTAAGCGATAACCTAGCATTCTACGTTCCACAATCAATCACACTGATTACTCAACTATTCCGACGCTACCTAGGAAAGATAGTATTAAGGAAGGACTATCGTCCGGAATTGAATAGAGAAAGCAAGGGTCAAAACCGATCCTCACCTTGGCCAAAGAAGGGCAAAATCATAATTTAGAAACTTCATGAGCCCGAACAGACGTCAGATATGGAAAGAGGACAAAAAATAGAGCAGTTTAAGCTTTTGATTCACTTAAATCGGACCTAGGATGAGCTAGATATGAGTGAAAGAAGATTCCCAGTTCAAACCACTTAACCGATCTAAACCGAGTTTTGAAATTGGAATTGGAATTGAAGTAAACCGGATCGAATTGAATTATACCAAAGGAAAACCGGAATTGAAATTGAATTGGGCTAACCGGATTAAATCGAACAAAAATTGATTTAAACTAAAATTAAATCAAATTGGGGGGTAAACCGAACCGGACCAGCCTAACCGGACCGGTCGGTCAACGGCGGCGGTCAATGGTTGGGGACGGTGGCTCAGGCGGTTCTCCGGCGGCGGACGGCGGCGGCGCTCTGGCGGTGGATGGCGGCAGCGGCGGCGACTAACTCCGGCGGCGCGTGGCCGCGCGTGGATCTCACGCGCCCGGCTCCTCTCTGACGCGTGGGGACGCGTGCGGCAGCTCCTTGGCGTACGGTCAAAGGCTACGGCTTTGTCTCGTCTCGCTGGTCACGATGGTTGGCTTGGTTTCTCGGGATTCGGGGTATTTTTAATGTTACAAAGAAAACAAAACGTTTTTAGGGTTGAAAACCTAGATATGGGTTTCAGGAGTTACCTGGAATGAGAAGGAGGGTGGAAAACGTGAACAGTGTCTTCTGGGGATTCGAACGGCTCTAGACTCCGAAAGGGCTTCGCCAAAATAGAGAAAAAATAGGTTTCTGAAAGGAAAAGAGGCTAGTATTTGTAGGGAAGGGCTAGGGTTCTGGAAAAGGAAATTGGGCTTGGGGATTTTGGGCTGGGCTTTCTTTCTTTTAACCAATTTTTTTTTGCTGGACCGGGCCAGGGCCATTACAAATTCTCCCCCTCCCCTTGAAAAGAATTCGTCCCAAATTCTGAAAGACTCGGTCTCCAGGTCGCTACTGAACTCAAGGGTACCATTTGATCAGGGTGCAAGGGTTGGCTACGGAATGTCCGAACGGGAAGGCACGAGATGAATAAGGAATGAACATAATAAATCAAAGGCGTAGGCCTACAAGGTTCAAATGAATGGAATAGGAGAAAAACCAACTACTCGAAAACCGCGGAAAAACGAAAGAAAAACCCCAACAACTAAATAAAATAAAAACTAAGCCCTACTCCTAACAATTCCCAAGTCCCCTGACTCTAGCCACTCGGTGATCCTGGGGTCCGGTACCCAAGTTCCATATGCCCTGATACAACTGGTCTGCGTCGCTCCCATACTCCTCTGGGTCGCAATCCGACTCCGAATCCGAAATGGTGATCATGGGCTATACCGCTGCCTGCTCCTGTCTCTGCGCAGCCTGTTGCTGCCATCCCTGCTCCTGCTCCCAAGCGACCTGCTCATGCTCCCAATCTGCCCGCTGCTGGTCCATCCTCTCTTGTATCCGTTATCGGATATACTTCTGCTCTCTCAACCATGCATAATCCACAGCCTCCTGCTCCTGCCTCAAACACTGCTCTCGGTCCCAAGAAATCTGCTGCTCTACCATCACTTGCTGTCTGATGGCATCTTCCCTCGAGGGCCGCTCTCTCACCTGCTGTCGGTAAACTGAGTCCCTCTGGTTCCTCTCCACTGACTCTGCATACCGGGCTGCCATCACCACTATCCCATAATCACCGAACTCTCTCCCATCTGTCATCCCCTGACGGATCTCTGGCAACAGCCCATCCATATGTTGGGATTATGTCCTGAAATCATATTGTACTAACTCTGATAGATAGTTGTATTGTCAAGATCGGATAATTCATGTGATACTATGTGGTCATAATGTTTTGCTAGAAGCCGCTTATGACAAATGAGTTGTAACTCATTGCTAGTATTATGTGAACCTACAGGGTCACACACCTAAGCAATCTGGATACACTTTGTATGGGATTGATCATTGGCATATGGTCTGGTCAATGTGTATTAGATACACATTGATATCGAGTTTTAAGAGGTGTGTCGATCGACACAGTAGTGTGTCGATCGACACAGGCCGGGTTTCGAAACTGATGTTTCGATTTGATGACTTAAACGAATTGGAATTAATCCAATGATCGGTTTAGTCATTCCAGGTCTATATATAGGTTTATATGAACGACCTGAAACCCTAGTCGTTGATTTTGGCAGCCGCCTCTCTAAACACAGTTTTCCCAGGAGATCCGATTTCCGGCACTAGCATCCCGGCGGATTCCAGCTTGTGTGCGTGTGGACTGCAGTAGAGGCGCAGCATCTGAGGCGCTCTCGATCTCAATTACCTGTTCATCATTCCGCTGCAAATCTCCAGGTAAACACGAGATCATCCCTAATGATTCAATTAACTAAACCCTAGATCCTAGGCTTCAGGAACTTGATGGAATTCTGAAACTGTTAGAATTGGCCGAAGTTCCTTCAGTGGTATCAGAGCTATCGGGTTTAATCATTGAATCTGAATCATGGAATTCGAATAATGATGTATTTGAATAGGTTGATGCTTGTTGATTTTTGTTTTTATAAATATAATCTCGGATTTTGTTTGTATCGAAAACGATGAACCTGTGTTTTCGCACAGTGTCGATCGACACAAGTTTGTGTCGGTCGACACACCGCGAAAACGATTATAAAATTTTAGGGTTTTCGCACAGTGTCGATCGACACAAGTTTGTGTCGGTCGATGCACCGCGAATACGCTTATTAAAATTTGGGTATCGATCTTAGAGATCGCAATGTGTCGATCGACACACTGGGTGCATCGATCGACACAGGCCGTGCGAAGGGATAGATCGGTTCAATTGGATTGAACCGGTTATCTCGCATGGTTAAATTTTCTGATACCCTACTATGTCGATCGACACAGGTTTAGTATCGGTCAACACAGACCTTGCGATTGGTTGATCGGTTCAATTGGATTGAACTGGTTATCATGCTTGGTTAAGGTAGATCAGATCGGTTTAAATTGGATGAATTGGTTCAATTGGATTGGACTGGTTATCTCAATTAGTATAAACCGATTTGATTGGATAAGATCAGTTTGATTGGATAAGTCGGTTCAATTGGATTGGACCTGTTATCGCGATTAGTTAAAACTGATTGAATCTGTTCAATTGGATTGACCGGTTATCGGGTTTTGTTAAGGTTGGATGCGAACCGTAATCGTTTGGTTATTGAACCAAATGATTGAGAAACCGAACCAAATGACCTAACCCACTTTTGTTAGAACAATTAAAACTCAATTAAAATTAAAAGTTAAACATGTTCTAAACCCATAGAATACACATTGGATGTGTATTAGATCAAAGCTTAGTTTTCAATATGGTCAACTGTCAAGACTCATTTCGTTGTTGTGATAGTCTTGCCAAGAGCTTGGTGTCCACAATTACATGAGTAAGGCAGGTAGTTGTGTTGATGGTCTTGCAGTGCTTGACATCAACAATTACATGACCCAAGAGATTGATTTACTAACCTTTTAAAGTTCCGTTTCCTCAACTAAATATCAAGTGACCTTGATGTCTTGACCAATCTTATCGACTGTCAAGACTCGTTTCGTTGTTGGATAGTCTTGGAGTCCTTGGTATCCACAATTACATGAGTAAGACATGTGATCATTGATAGACTTTCAGTACGACTGTCAATGATCACGAGACTGAAGAGATTGGTTAACTTGACTGGGCTATCAGAAGTTCTGGGCCTAGAGACGTCAGAGTGGATGAAACATGGATTGTCTTATCCGTGACCAAGAGTTGTACTGGGTACAATTAGCAATGATTTGCTTACCTAGATAACTAAACTTTGGGTGATGGCGAGTCGTCCACTCAGATTTTAGTGAAGTGTGGGTCTTGGATCATTATATTCATAGAGGAAACATTGGTTGAATATAATGCGAGTTTTCTTATTAGATAAGTTTTCTCATTTCCTGAACTTCATAACTACAATTTTCTTTCTTAGTTTTAAGCCTATGTCTAAAACTACTTTCTCGTTGCGATCCGTCCTTGAGAAGGACAAGTTAAATGGATCAAATTTCCTGGATTGGTATCGTAATTTGAGATTTATTCTCAAGCAAGAGAGTAAGGACTATGTCCTTGAGAGAGCTCTCCCCGAAAGGCTTGGGACCAATGCCTCACATGCAGTATATGATGCTTGGTATAAGCATTATATTGATGTGGTAGATGTGTGTGGTCTGATGTTGGCTACCATGAACTCGGACTTAAAGAGTCAATACGAGAACATGGAGTCGCCAATAGAGATGATCACCAGCCTGAAACTGAAGTTTCAGGATCAAGCACGAGTTGAGAGATACCAGATGGTTAAGTCTCTCATTGGGTGCAAGCTACCAAAGGATGCTCCAGTGAGTCCTCATGTCATTAAAATGATGGGTTACATTGATAACCTGGGGAAACTGATTGTCCTGTTAGCCTAGAGTTGGCTACTGAAATCATCCTGCAGGCACTGCCGTCAAGTTATGATAAGTTTATCAAGAGCTATATCAATAATGGCTTGACGAAGACGTTGACTGAGCTGCATGGCATGCTCAAGACAGCTGAGCAAAACATCATAAAGGGTAAAAGGTTTGAGAAATCTTGTGTAGACAAGGGTGGAGGCAAGGTCGTCCAGATTTGGAATCAGGATAAGCCTGTGTCATCTTATAAGCCCAAGTCTGGCCCATCTGATGTTGGTAATTGCTGCTACTGTGAAGAGTTTGAGCATTGGAAGAGAAATTGCATTAAATTCTTGGAAGATTCACAAGAGATGGAGAAGATGTACGGGACTTCTTCTTCTTCAGGTATTGTGTTATTACTTCAAGTTCTACGTAGGTATTGGATTCCAGTTGTGGTACTGATATTTTTGAAATATGCAGGGATTAAGCAACAGTAGAACGTTGAAGAAAGGATAAGTGGAACTGCGCGTCTGGAATGGAGCAATGGTTGCTGCATTAGCCGTAGAGATCCTCCACTTGTAGGAGCCTTTCAAGCTTGGTTTTTGAATTAAGTAATTGCTGCTATGTACCTGCTTTAAGCAGAGATGTCTTTCATTTTCTTGTAAGAATTTGAATGTTTTTCATTTTGATAAAAGACAAGTTTTGCTCTTTTGATCTTGATGAAATATTCTATGGTAGCACCCCTTTTGATAATTGGGTTTTATATCTTAAACCAATGTTCGACTGTATATAACATAAATACCAAACGGTTTAAGTCTGATGACTAGAACTCGACTTTTCCTTGGCATAGTCATTTAAACCACATGGAGTGAAGCGAATTCAGAAGATCCATAGTTATGGGCTTCTGGGCTCATTTGATTATAAATCATATGAGATATGAATTCTGCTTACTGGGCCAAATGACTAAGGCTTCTTTAGCAGAGCTAAAGAAAAGGGCCTGAGGCTTATCGGGCCTTGCTCATACTGATGTATATGGCCCGGTGAGCATTAGTGCCGGAGGAAAACTTCAGTACTTCATTACCTTTATTGATGACTTCAGTAAGTATGGTTGTGTTCATTTGATGAGACACGAGTCGGAATCCTTTGAAATGGTCAAAGGAGTTCCAGAATGAAGTATAGAACCGATATGACAGAAGTATTAAAAATCCTTGATTAGATCGCGGAGGAGAATACTTGAGTCAAGAATTGAGTGATCATCTAAGTAAGTGTGAAGTCATCTCACAGCTCATTTCTCCTGGAAAACCTGATGGTGTTTCTGAGAATGAATCGGACCCTATTGGATATGCTCCGATTAATGATGAGTCACATGAATCTTCCATTATCCTTTTAGAAATACGCTCTAAAATGTCTGTATTTACGCCAAATAGGTTTCTATCAGAATCAGATGAAAGACACCACATTGGATGTGGATTGGGAGTTTTCCAAGTATGTTTTGACTGATTAATTGGGATTGCAAGGTTTATGTAAAGCAGTTGATAACAGACAACCTTGAACCCAAATCTGATAAGTGCTACTTCGCTGGTTGTCCTAGGGAAACCGAGGCTTATTACTTTTGCAACCAAACCGAGAACAAAGTTTTGTTGTTCGGAACTCTGTTTTTCTAGATAGAAAGTTTCTTTCCAAGAAAAACAGTGGGAGTAGAAGTACAGCTCGAAGAAATTCGAGAAACACAGGAGGCTGCTCAACCTGTTGAGGGAGAGCAGCAGTTGGATCTACAAAGTGTTGTAGGACCTACACCTGTGGAGCCTGAAGTTCGCAGATCCGAATGGATCCGTCACTGACCCGAGAGTGATTTCTCGTGACCAATTGCCGTGATCTATTGATCATTGAAAAGTGACGAGCATGCGAGATTCAAAGAGCGATGGTGAGCCCCAACTCCGAAAATTTGCTATGTTCTGTTAAAACGGTCAAAAGTTTTGACTTGATCAGGAACGAATAGGAACCGTGCGTTTACAAGTAGACTAGTGGGAGCGTAATTGCATTTCTCACATTGTATGTATATGACATACTTATTCTCATAAACGACGTTCCGTCGCTTAAGTCTTATGTGACTTGGGTCGGAAGTCATTTTCAACGATGGACATGGGAGAAGCCGCGTGAGTTCTTGGAATAAAGATCTATTGAAATAGATTGGTTAGGCTTATTGGATCGTGTCAGAATCCTTATGTAGATAAGGTATTGGACAGTTCCAATATACATGATTCCAAGAATGGCTTCACACCAAAGGTCTTATGGCAATAATATTAGCAAGATGAAGTGTCTTGGACACTGGCTGAGCTAGTATGTATGAGTGTGATTCCTTATGCTTCTGCAATAGAATCCATCATGAATGCCATATTTTTCGCTCGTCTAGATGCATAAAGCATGACGAGAAGATACCAATATGTTCCGGTAAAAGTCACTGGACAGTTGTAAGAAATATCCCAAGTGTTTGAGGAACACTAAGGATAGGTTCTTGTTCAACTGAGGAAGTGACGAATCTGTTAAAAGTAGTTGGACGGACAAAGACGACTCCCGGTTCCCACCTAGTTATGTCTCTTTGTCTGTGTAACGGTGCTATCTGTTAGAAGGGCTCCAAGCAGAGGACCGTAGAATAGTGCTTATTAATGAATGGCGGTATGGTTTTTTGGAATGGTTCCAAGCAAGAACACCGCAGCCTCTCTCACAACCTAAGCACGAGTTTTATACTATTGTTGTAGGTACTAGATATCTGAAGACGTGGTCTTGATTCTAGTGGGAGTTATGTTAGTTATGATGTTCACATAGACATGCTTTGGTCATGTTTATGAAAAACTAACATCAGCATTATTTGATTATTGGATAATTAAATAATGATCCCAAAGTATTTTATGTTCATTTTATAGGTCATCAAGTTGAGGACTTGATCATGAAACCCTATAAATGACTCTCATAAGAAAATGCAAGATATACCTCTTTAAAATGCTTTCATGCCCTTCCATCTGACGGATGATGCATTTCCCTTCAGGGAGATACATGTTCAGCATCCATCTCATTTGTGAAGCTGTTGTCTTTAATTGATACAAGTGCTCCAATCGATCCGTAATTGGCAGATAAAACATCCTCTGATTTGGTATTTTCTTCCCTGAACGACCCACATTTGGATGATACCGATCTTTTTAACAAAACCGAACACGTAACAAATCTTGATCTTTTCCCTTCCAAAATAGCATACAATTATATTCAAATACATCGATCTTATGACATGGCAACCCAAAAGATCGTGTCAAATTCTTCGTCTCGTAGTAAGATTTAAGAGAAGTATTACCTCACAAAAAGACAAGATTAAAGGTTATAGTGACGAAACGACATTCAATCAATTATTTTTCCCGTAAAATAATTTATTAGTAGGAGTAATACATGATGGAAGGACATGATTAAAGGTATGAGAAATATCATCCATACATTCCTCCGGGAGATTGCAATTGGTCTTCCAACTCATCACATTTTAAGTCATGTACAATTGAGATATTCCATCAGCACACCCGTAAAATAAAGGTTGGTTTGCAACTGCTAATGCATGCTAAACGGAATCCTAGTATTCATCGTAGATTGATTCTTGGAAATTTGCGGCACCATCGGGCAAAATGTTGAAATCTTCGTTGGGATCATGGATTTGATCAACCGGAACATGAATAGGATCACTCCATGATTCATGGACTTGCTCGATTGGAATATGATGACTTGTCGATGCTTCATTGTCATACGGGAAAGTTTCTCCATGATACGTCTAAATATAGTAATTCTCCATTAACCCTTTCAACATGAGGTATTCGTCATTGTATCCACGTCGTGGGGATTTTGATTCTTGCACCTCTTGCAAAGACAATATAAAACTCCACACTATAGAAAAAGATTGATTACAAGCAAAAGAAATGAATTGTTTAATCCCTCCGTAAAATTTTCACAAACGCTATGATCAAAATGTTTTAAACATTTATACATCCATTCTCTCGATAAAAAAATCCGTCTTTTACGTTTTTGGATTTTCTACAAAACTATATAGAAATCACACTCCAGTTTTATACCAAATGAGTTTTTGTTGTTATTTATAAACGTTTTGGACCACGGATAGCCACAAATAAGTTAGTGGCTAAATAGAATATATTCTATGCTCCAAAATTTCACAATTATTAAATAGATGAGTTGACGTTACACACACCCGTTAATTGGCCGACAAGAAATATCCTTATAGCCACAGATAGCCACAAATTATTCTGTGGTTATCAACAATGGCCACAAATAGACAAAAATTATATCGTGTCTTACAGAATAATTTTAAAACTATGATTGACAAGACTAAAGTATGAATCGACATTAGCCTCACCTTGAATTGGTTGAAATAACATATTCCCATATCCAAAGATAGCCACGAAAAGAATTGTATCTATGATATTTAACCAATAACATCGGATGGATACAGATGAAGTCGTGCCTATAGACACAAATAACCACACAAAAAATCGTGGAAGTAGTTACCCATGACTAGCCACGAAAACATTTGTTGCTATAAAGCTACAACCTAGACTCGTGGCTATTTGTGGAAAATATAGACACAAATAAGTTTGTTTCTCCATATCCACGAAGTAGGTTGTAGATGTTCAAGGCTACCTTCTTCCACGATATTTTCGTGGCTGTTTGTGTCTATATTTGCCACAACTAGCTATGAGCCTTGGCTGTGGCTAAATAGCTACGAAATTGGTTATGTCTAGTCTTGGCTATGTTCTTCCACGACTGTTTTGTGGCTATTCGTGGCTGTTTTTTCACGAACATCTATAAATGTCATTTTGTGGATAAATAGCCATAAATAGACACAAAATAGCCATGAAATATGGGTTTTGCAATTTGTGGCTGAAAAAAATAGCAATAAACAATTTGTGTCTGAGTCGTGGCTATTTAAGTTTTTCTTGTAGTGAAAGATCCATTTAGTTCCCACAACATTCACTTCTTCGGGACGTGGTACAAGTTCCCACACATCATTTCGGACAAACTGTTCCAGCTTCTGCTGCATTGCGACATTCCAAATCTCATCATCCAATGCATGAACATGTGTTTTTGGTTCAATGACTGAGACAAAACACACAAAGCGAACCATCTCTCTGAAGTTTAAGTGCACTTTCCTAGTTACTCGTCCATCATTCACATTCCCTAGGACACAAAAGATAGGATGATTCTATTTCATTTTGCGTATTTTTATCTTTTCTTGTGAGCCTACGTACTCTGATTGACTTGCCTATGGGACATCTTATGCGGTCTCGCCATACTCAGCTTGTTCTGAGTCACTGTAGGAGGTTGTACCAGCCCACTTAATAGGTACATGATCATCAAATATCATATTCACAAACTCAACAATCATCTGAGATCTCGCATTGTAAACTTTGCAAGTTTTACTAGTGCCTGAGTAGCCCATGAAGATACCTTCAGTGAATCAAAATTTTCAAGGTGATTTTTGTCATTCTGAATATAGCACTTTCCTCCAAAGACATGAGAGTATCTCAAATTTAGATTCTTTCCTTTCCACAGTTCGTATGGTGTTTTTGTTGCCCCCCTCATTACTTACAAACGGTTTGATGATGTAGAATATTGTATTCATTGCTTCAGCCTAAAATCACACTTGTACATCATTTACATGTATCATTCCTCGAAGCATTTTTTGGATAGTCTGATACTTTCGTTCAACCACTCCATTTCGTTGCGGTGTTCTTGGTGTTGAGAACTGATGGGAAATGTCATGGTCTTCACATAACACATTCATGGATTCATTCTGGAATTCACCACTGTGATCATTCCTAATCCGTTTGATCCCTCCTTTCTCATTGATCAATTGTAGTGCCTAAATTCAAAAAAAATTGATTGTGTTAAACTTATCCCGAATGAACCTTACCAATGTGTATCTTGTATAGTCGTACATCCCTACAAACATATATCTTTTACCAACCACACTTTTAACTTGCATTGGTCCCATCAAGTCCATCTGATACTTTTTGTACTGAACTTCGACCTTCTTGCCTTTCTTACATGCTCCACACACCATCTTGTCACCTCCTTTGAATTGTGGTATTCCTCAAAAATCTCATTCTTAACCAAACTGGTTAAATTCCTTTTATTTATGTGACCGGAACGTTGATGCCATATATGTACATCATCATTTGCATTGAGACATCTAGTATTGTTTTTCCACATATACCAGTTGTTACCAAATATTTCCCTTGCAGTATGGTGTCACCAGCCTCATCTATCGTTTTACAGCCATAATTCGTGAAACACACCATCAATACTTCGTCACATAATTGGCTTACAATGATGAGGTTTTCCTTGAGCCCTTTTACAAGATAGACATTCATTATCTTAGGGAAGTCTTTCCTTGAATCGCTTCTTGTCCTCTATCACCAAATGTAATTTTTCCTGATTCGATAATTGTGACATCTTCAAGATGACCCCTTGTGCACGTCATATGCCTTGAGCAACCACTGTCAAAATACCAAGGGCTAGTGTCTTCTTGTTCATCTGCTATGAATTCCATACTCGTTTTGTGCTGTAGCACTTCCTGTATAATTAGATGTCACACTCTGATACATGTCTGCCTTTCTGTTCCAAATTTGATATTTATCCCTATTCTAGTTAAATCTTCCCAACTTTATAAGTTGCCTTACTCTCTCCAGAAATCTGTAGCAGTGAGCTTTGTAGTGAATGTTCTTCCCACAACAGTAACAGTCTGCTTCTGGTGTGTTGAACACCTTATGTGTCAAGTTTATTGAACTTTCCAGAACAAACTCCATTTTCCTTGAGCTAGTTGAGGTTCATCTAGTATAACCAAGTCGTGAATTTATGTTCTCAGTCTTTATATAGCTTGGAATAATTTATCTAGCTTCTTAGTTCCAACGAACATGTGGATGTTACGATGATGTTGATTTATCTGAATTTTCTTAGTTACTCATTTTCTGCTTTCAGCATGAGTTCCGGCTCTTATGACTTCTTAGCCAATGTCATATTTTCCCTTATCAATGTGACACATTCTAGGCTGAGTTTCTTTTCAGATCTCAGTTCTTCCTGTAGTAACTCAACTTGTGCTTCAAGTTGTTGCTTCATCTGTATCAATGCCATGTTTTCTAACCAGATTTTGATCAGTGCATCTCTTACTTCTTTGTAGCTTTCTGCGAGGCCTGCCTTTGGTTCTGACTCTGACTCATATCCTTCTTCTTCAACTTCAGTGATTCCAAGAAATTCCACAAAGTTACCGACTTCTTCTTCGTCACTCTCTTTCTCAGAATCGTCTTCATTCACTCCCAAGATTGATTTCTCTTGTCTTTGTTTCTGATCATTAGCACACTCCATATGAGTATGTCTAGTTTCTTTACACCCAAGGCATTTCATTTCACGTCTCTTAACGGTTGGACATTCAGTTTTGAAGTGTCCAAATACTTTGTATTCACGACATTGAATTTCTGCTTTCTTGGTTGTCTAATCCCCATCAAAGAAATTCTTATTGAGCTTATTAGAGCTTTATCCTTGTTATATTCTTCTTAGAGTATGATCAAATATCCGAACAACAAGGCTATCCGGATCATCTTCATTAGAATCCTTACTTGTCTTTATTTTTTTGACACAAATGTGATGCTCTTAGGTTTCTTCACTTCATCGAGTTTCAGTTCATGAACTTGTAGCATTAAAACCAGCTCATCAAAGTTCATGCTCTCTGTATTAGCTGAAATGCTTATGTTGCCTTGTATGTCATATAATTTGCGGGTAGACACCTTAGAAACTTTTTGACCAGCTTCTTATCCTTGTACTTCTTTTTGAGAAGTGATGCCTCTTGAGCTAATGAGCTGATTTTAGCACTAAAGTTAGATATTTATTCATTATCCTCCATTTTCAAGTTCTCAAACTTAGTAGGCAGAAAATACTTCTTTGAGTTATGAATCTTTTATGTTCCTTCAAAATGTGTTTGGAGAATGTCTTATGCTTCTTTTGCCAGTTCACACCCTTAAATCAGCTTAAACTGCTTTTTTTGCTACACCACAATGAATTGCGTTGAGCGATCTGAAATTGATTTGGATACAACTTGAGTTCTACTTCTGTCCAGAGCTCTTTTGGTTCTGGTACATCCACTCCATCATCATTCTCAGTGGCGGATCCAAAAACCTTATTGAAATATGTTTTGTCAAGATAATAAGAAAACTATGATTTAGTTACTCTGATCGATAATTCTTGTCCAACACACAAAAATTTGTCGGCTGAATGCGAGCATTTTTTGCTAACTCATCCGCGTCTAAGTTATCTTCATGTGAGATTTGAGAAATCTGAAAAAGTGCCAAAAAAATTCAGTTTTGAAGTGTCCAAATACTTTGTATTCACGACATTGAATTTCTGCTTTCTTGGTTGTCTAATCCCCATCAAAGAACTTCTTATTGAACTTATTAGAGCTTTGTCCTTGTTATATCCTTCTTAGAGTACGATCAAATATCCGAACAACAAGGCTATTCGAATCATCTTCATTAGACTCCTTACTTGTCTATATTTTTTTGACACAAATGTGATGCTCTTAGGTTTCTTCACTTCATCGAGTTTCAGTTCATGAACTTGTAGCATTAAAACCAGCTCATCAAAGTTCATGCTCTCTGTATTAGCTGAAATGCTTATGCTGCCTTGTACGTCATATAATTTGCGGGTAGACACCTTAGAAACTTTTTGACCAGCTTCTTATCCTTGTACTTCTTTTTGAGAAGTGATGCCTCCTTAGCTAACGAGCTGATTTTAACACTAAAGTTAGAGATTTATTCATTATCCTCCATTTTCAAATTCTCAAACTTAGTAGGCAGAAGATACTTCTTTGAGTTATGAATCTTTTATGTTCCTTCAAAATTCGTTTGGAGAATGTCTTATGCTTCTTTTGCCTGTTCACACCCTTAAATCAGCTTAAACTGCTTTTTTGTTACACCACAATGAATTGCGTTGAGCGATCTGGAATTGATATGGACACAACTTGAGTTCTACTTCTGTCCAGAATTCTTCTGGTTCTGGTACATCCACTCCATCATCATTCTCAGTGGCGGATCCAAAAACCTTATTGAAATATGTTTTGTCAAGATAATAATAAAACTATGATTTAGTTACTCTGATCGATAATTCTTGTCCAACACACAAAAATTTTTCGGTTGAATGCGAGCATTTTTTGCTTACTCATCCGCGTCTATGTTATCTTCATGTGAGATTTGAAAAATCTGAAAAAGTGCAAAAAAATTTTTGCATCTCTCTAATTTTTCCAGATGAATAGAAAATACAGATTTTTATTTTCGTTCGAATTATGAAAATATAGAAGAAAAAAAACAACCAAAAGTTTTAGTTACTTTTATATCTAATATTATGAAATATATACATTATGAATGACTTAAAACTCTTTTGGATTCATTTATTTAAAAATTTATTTTATTTTATTTTATATTTACTGTTTAATTCTTTTAATAAAAATAGTTGATTTTAATATAAGCTAAATTTTATGGTATAAATTAGATAGAATATTGAAATTTGAAAATGAAAATGAAAATAAAAAAAATATAAAAGAGAAAACAATTAATTAGACTAAAATTGGTAGTGACTAACGAGAGAAAGATATATCTCATATTTTTTGAACTATTTATGTATGGATCCACTGTTGACAAAAAAGGTATGAATCCACATAAAATTAAAGTAATAATAATTTACTAGTTCATGGGGGGCCACAAGATCAACCAAGAAATAATGACAAGAGAAAAAATTAATATACAGAGAGAAGGGAGGGGGCATCGAACCGTTCAACATAAAAACAGTAAAGCGTACATACCAATTGTTCAATAGCCACTTTGCCACTTTAAGAATTATGTGGTGATTCAAAACAAAACATTTATATAGTTAATCGGGAGCACGTGACCCCGCTGCTTCCAACATGGATCCGCCGCTGATCATTCTTGATAGTGGAAACTTTTCAACCAGACTCGACTACTTTCTACGCAAGTGGGTCTATGTCTTTGATTTGCGATCTTGTCCATGATTTCTAAAAGCCAATGTCTTCATCCAGTATCACTTTGGAATTGTTGATTAGCTCATTATCGTTCTCCATTTCTTTTACAAGATCTCACCTGTATATATAAGCAAACAAGTGTCTGATGTGATACCAAATGAAAATGCAAGATCTACTTGATACATGATGTAACACAGGATATTCTTTTTCAAGACTTTTATTGCAAACTAAACTTAGAATTTTCACATTAACAACCTTGTCTCTCTCCTGATTTTCGATCTAAACTTGATCTCAAAACCACTCATATTCACCCTTAGCACCCAAGTTCGATTCCCTTACAAGAAATCTCAAACTTTTGCTAATAGCAATCTTTCTCACGTGACGGCGCACCTCACAGTGGTACCCTAGACGATATATTATATGTCATAGGTCATTTACTACTTTCTTAACTATTCAAAGGAACATTTCCATATTCCTCATTTTAGGAAAATATGCATTTTCCTAAAACTTTTCTAAAGAATATCTTGGCGTGTATCTGCTGTGAAATACTTCTCCAGCTCAGCTACTCTCCTTTTGTTTTGTCCTAGCCAACCACAAGCATAATCAGCTTTCGTATCCTCCAACTCAACCTCATCTTAAAACGATCTATGTTGTTGATCCACTTGGTTTTCTACGTCTTGATTGAATCATATGATGTCGGAGCTCCTAATCCAATTCACTGCATCTTCAGAATCAATTGATTAAAACCGTGAACTTGATTTGTTCTACATGAACTACTCTACATTTATTTATTTTTCAATGTTGAAGCGAAGACTAAAGGACACTAAATCGTGTAGGGTAGAAAGCGATCCATTTTGAATTAGATTGCGAGCAGCTAATTATGTGTGGACTGTCTTGCAAAATGTGTCTAGTTATGAAACTTACGGACACTTTACATGTAAGTCAGTATATTAATAGATCCCCAGGACAGAAGCACTAACTGAAATCAATCAGAAGTTGAATGCAAAGATTACTTCAATAAACAAATGAAACCAACAAAAGGATGGTTCACATTCATCAATATGTAGATCCGCCGTAGGGGCTGGTTCAGCCACCCGACGACCGGCACTTGTCATTGAAAATTCGCTTAGTCGTGCACGTCAACCAGGGGCGGACCCAGCTTTTGTTTTTACAGGTGTCAAGAAAAAAATAATAATAAAGTGCTGACATTAAATGAAAGAAAAAATATTGTATGAGGGTTTAGTAGAGGATTCGATTCCAGATTTTGGGGTGTCAATCTAAAGATTTTACCATTACATCTACTGAAACTAACGTGATTTTAGCCCAAATATTAATTTTATACATATTTTACCGGTGTCATCTGACATCCTAACGCTCCAAGTGGGTCCGCCCCTGACGTCAACAATCTTTCTTCATAATACTATATCGTCTGGTTTGATATCCCAAACAAGAAATATGATACAAAAGAGAAAAAGATAAATATTCCCGTGATAGGAAGAAGACAGAGTGCAGTTAGCAAACTTTTTGCTTGTAAATTATTCATTTGGAAATTAGTTATTTCATGAAAATTAGCTGTTTGAGCCAGCCTAATAATATAGAAATCATTTCATGTTAGAAAAAAAAAAAAAAAAAAAAAAATCGAGCATTAAAGAGAGCTACGACGTTGACAAAAAAAAAAAAAAAAAAAAAAGAGAGCTACGACAAAGGAAATAGGCAATCCAAACACGTTGGCTATAGTTTTAACTTTAAAAAAAAAAGAAAAGAAATCGAGCATTAAAGAGAGCTACGACAAAATCGAGCCAATCTTTTTTTTTTTGTCACGAAAATCGAGCCAATCTATCCCTTATTATTCATTTTTTTTTCCCGACAAATTTCAACTTTATTAATCAAATAGATACATAGTTTAATTACAAGATCAAAGACATATGCAGAATTACATCAACACAATTATTACATACATAAGTGTATGTGTCATATACACAATTATTATTCATTTTTTTATCGTACTACAAAGCTGTGCCTATAGAGCTTTTCTTTTATTTAATCTTTTGCTTAACACAGTACGCATGAAACAAAAACTAAGCACCATTTGTATAAACAACTGGTCATAAAGGGTAAAACGATCTATTTCTTTACGAAAACTATCATACTAGATGCTGCCCAAACTAGATCTCGTTCTATATATATACATAACTAAAGTTTAAAATCTTAATCTCCCTCAATCAAAAGATCGAAATTTATATGCCCACTAATGTTAGTTTTTTTTTTTTGAACATTATCCCACTAATGTTAGTTTTAGTGGTTTGTAATATAAACCAAGATCAAACCAACAAAACCCAAAATGAAACTGAAACAAAAAAAACCAATTTGACTTAAAACATGACCCGTATATCCAATTCAAATATCCAGTTCATAAAAAATCCCCAAATCAGAATTTTTCAAATTAGGGTTCATTAAGATGAACCGAACTAACCAATTCATAGCTACTATATTCATTATGTTCTCTTGTATCGATATTCCATTTACGAAACCCAGATTTATATTAAAAAAAACACGAGTCAACACATCTCACTAAAAAAGAGTTTGGCTAATTAAACAAATCAAGTTAAAAAATCAAAACATTATCAAAATCTGAGAATATAAAAGGTATTTAATTTCCAGACTAAAAGAAAGAAAATAAAAGAAATATATGAACTAAAAACAAAAGTTTTAGTTGATGATGATGACGATAATGAAGGAGAAGTGTTTGGCCAATTTGGAAATTGCACACGCCGTCGTTGTGGCAAGCTCTTTTGTTATTTCTTCATTCTTTTTCCAGAAACTCCATATTTTCTAATTGCATCATTATTATTAACTTAAATCGAGCATGACATGAACTCTCCTTTGTCATCGTCCTTCCTTTGCCCTCACTCTCCTCCTTCTCGATCTTAGCATTACTATTCTCGAACTTTATCCTCTACCTAGTTCTCTCCATTGTCTTCTCCAATTTCATTCTGATTAACAATTCTCCACTGTTGCTTTCACGATTTGAGGATTTTATTTTTACAACAGCTGTTCGTGTCATGGGTTATTGTTTTTTCTGTCAGCCATCGGGTTATTGGGTTTAATTGGATCAAAATTTGATTATAATTGGTTTAGTGTGGTATTAAATGGTCACTAGTAAAAATTATTGGTATAGCCAAGGACCGGCAACAGATTTTCCGTGGCTTTTTCAAAAAGCCACGAAAAAGCCACGGTTATAGCGTCGTGGCTAATATTTTTATGGCTATATGAGCATTTTTTGTGGCTATTTCATGGCTAGCTACGGAAAATTCGTGGCTAATCCGTAGCCAATCCGTGACTATATGAATAATTTCTACTAATGGGTTAACTATTTTTGTAAAAAAAATAAACCAATAAAACCGAATTCTATGGATTATTAAGTTTTGAAGAATTATTTCGTGGGTATATAAGTTTCGAACTTTTGATTTGGGGAATTTAAGATCTTTAATTTCATTTCTGTGGATATATAGAACAAGGTCTTAGTTTGAACAATATCTGGTGCTATATGAAAGTTCTTGTGAGAATGTCTTAACATTTTCGTTCAAAAAATGTCTTAAACATCTGGGTTTCTTTGTTTTTTTGGGTCAAAACATTTGCTTTTCTATTACACTATTTACGTAATAAACTTATTGATCATAATAGGTTTTAAATTTTGGTTAAAGAGCCAGTTCCTTTTAAAGTTAATCAACATAAGTCTAAATGGCCGATTTGTGTCTAACGAACATCCGATGTTTCTATATAAAATGGATATGAAACTATCACTACAAAGTATAAACTATCATTTTTGGTTTTCTATTTTATTTTGTCGCATAATGTCATTTATATATATCGTACGTTGTCAGATTTAGAGTTATATTACCCATAGAAAGACAAAAGACATGTGGCCTGTAATATAGTCGACGGAGTGGGTGCCAAAGTTATAATCGACAAATTTTTTTTTTTTTTTTTTTAAGTTTTATGTATGTGACAACTCCTTTTGTGGAGGAGACCACAATTCATGATAACAACATACAAGAGTTGCGATATTATCAATCAGCTAAAACTGATATTTGAATATGTCATGATCTGGGGAGAATATGACTACACGTACCTTGTTACTATTTTGCCTACAAATTTTGTGGATATCACCACTGCTTATAAATCGGGACCATATTCTATTGATTATTTGTAGTATCAGGATGATCCTTGGAGCCGAGCGATCGATATTCATAACTAAGAGTAGTGACACCAAAATTATGAGGAAAAACAGAATCGTTAAACATTCATTTTGAGTTGATAAAAAGAGAAATAAACATTCATTTCAGGCTGAATCCAAACTAATATTGATTTCCATTAAAAATTGGGTGTTTTTGCCACTTAAAACGTCTATAAATAGACAAGTGAAAAATGAAATAACTCTAAGTTTTAGGGGGTTCATTCCATGGGGTCAACCAACATAATGAGTTCTCAACAATGAGAAACCAATTACCCCTTGTCATTTGATTAATAACTATAAATTAATTGTTTCAAAATTTTACAATATTATTTCGATTTGGAAACCTTATTTTGAAAAAATATATTATGTTAATTCGAATACTTATACCATCGTGCTAATAGAAACTACTGCATTATAGATAGTAAATGATTGATCCATCATAAAAATAACAATTTGGCACTAACATAGGAAAAAAATACGTAATATAACCCAAAAAAGAGAGTCGCTAAAATATTTTCTTAAAAAATTATTACTTAAATAGCCTAGTTTTGACTTGATATAGTGGGCAGAAAATAATCGGCAATAGTTGCGTAATTGTGATTCAGAAATTTTGAAGTAACATGGCAACTTTACTAGATACAAACGCTTAAAATGATTTTTGAAAAATACGTTTGCATACCTTATGGGCCTAAAAGTCTTGCCAAAGTTTATATGATTTACAAAGTTTATTTGTTTTTTTAACATTAGAAAGTTTTTAGATTTTTAAACATTAGTATAACAAAATATAAATGAAATTACACAATCTACGAACAATATAAATTAACCAATTAAATTTTGAAAGTTATAAGAAAAACTGATCATTACATTTGGTAATCAATTTTTCTTTCTAATCAGATATTTATTTGGTTAGGAAAGAAAATTAAATTTGCTTCTAAATGGTTTGACAACATCGGTTGATTCTATGTAAGGAGAAGCAGAAACCCTGAAATGGTATATTTTATTTTCGTCAAACTAAAAATGCTTAATGTTATTATGTCGTATCATCGTTTTTGTGTGTGCAAAGTGTCGTATCATCGTTATATGTCTTATATTAGGTACTATATTTGTATGCAATAAACTTTTTATAAATCAATAACATCTAGATTATAATATTTTATTAATTTAACAAATATTAATTTATCAAAAATAAATTGAATATAAAATATAATTTAAAATAGAAAAGTTCTATTAATTTACCAAAATAATAATTTATAGAGTATTATATTATAATACTGAATCTTGGTTGAGGTTGAATCGATTATGTTTACGTCCTTCGTTTGGTTTAAGAGATTTTTTTTTTATCCGTCGGTTTGTTTGGCTTTAGTTTTCAGAAATTGTCTTGTTTAGTTGCTGATTACAGTTTTATTTATTGTAATGAATTGGGTTTTATCTTTATATACTATTTTAGTGAAAAGTATTATATTTATAAAGGAGTTGTCTTTTATGAATGGAATAGCGGGGTCAGATGTTACTACGATCCCAAATCAGAAATAATAATCGTTGTCTGTCCGATATAGCTAGGGTACTTTAGGTTGCATAATTGCAATTTTATTGTCTAAATGCAATAGTGGGGACCGATGTTACTACGGTCCCAAATAGGAAACAATAATAATGGTTGCGTCTCTGACATTTTCCTTATGTGTGGAGGACAATCACACCACATGTGTTATTAGTTCTCGGGATACAGGTAATCAATTATGCAACAGTCAGTTAAATACAAAGTTATATCTCAATCTAAACTTTTTTTGTTATTGCAAGGACGTAGACAAATTTGGCCAAGCATGTTGCTTATATTGGAGAGAGATATTGTTAAAGGTGAGATAGTTGTTAGATAAATTGTTGATTTTACGACAGTGGGTTAGTAAAAATTTGTGCTTTGAGTTCAATGCTTGTATTTACCTTGTTTTGAGAATAATTATATAGTTCACTAGGATCCGATCTGCACTCAGCGTGCAGATTTTTTTTTCCCTTTTATTTATATTTTATAATTGTTTGATTTATAAAATTTATTATAATATCAAAGTTTTAATATTGATGTATGGTAGTTAACAAATGATTGGTATTTTGTAATTCTGTTGAGTCAAATAATTATTTTTTATTTGTTTTTGAATGAGTTTTATACAATATTTGATTTATGTTAATCGGTTTTAGTATTTATATATGCATTTTAATTATTTATTTGGTGTTTTTAAGTCTTAGATATAGAAGGTTTTATATTTTTGGTTTGTTTGTGAATGAGTTTTAGACAACTTAAAATTTGTTCGATTTGTTTTAAAAAACCGGCCCTTAAATGATGTTAGACCATATTTATAGATAATGGGCATTTGTAAGTGGATTACGTTTGTTATTGTTTGACCAAATTTAAGTTATCTTTTTTTTTTAAAACTTAGAAAGGACCATCAAAATATTTGTATTCAACTAAATAAACTGATACCCTGAAATATCTTTAACAATATACATATTAATATATCCTGCAAAATCTATATTAAAAAACAACAACTATCTATGATGCATAATATTCAAAATATGTAAATCATTATACCAAATCTAAACTATAATATCTACTTTCCCAATTAAAAATTGAAGTTTCTTATAGATACAATTATTTTAATTTAACAGAACAAATATTAATAATATATCAATAGTCAAAATGAGTTTTCAAAATAAATACTCGCGTACATATATTGATAGGAAAATAATAATTTATATATATGGATTAGAAAAAATCATTAATTAAATCTTGAGTTGACATATACCTACATTCACCATTTAAAATTACTAATGATATTTTTTAAATTATGTAAAAATATTTAATTAATTGACGTTATAAATATAATGATTTAAATACTGAGTTGACATTTACCTACTAATATTATTATTTATTTGAGATTAACAAATTTTAAATAAACATGCAATCTTTGTTAAGATAAATAAATATAACAACTACATATATACTAAACACAAAAGCATTTGCATAAATAGTACCTTAATAAATACCGAGAATTATATCAAAAAACATTCACCAAAATATTACATGCCAATTAAAAATAAGTTCAAAAGAGTAATGAAATAAGAAAGTAGTTACATAATACTTGGAATAGTAACCACTTAAAGAGTTCTTGCATTCGCTAATATTAAATCCTGAGAAAAATTAGAAAATATAAATAATTACATACTTTGTTAAAATGATGCTAAATTTTATATTTTAACGTAAATAATTTACCACTCTTTGATGGAAGTGGTTTCTTCAATTTTTGGATCAAAGATAACATCCGAGATATCACCAGAATCTTCAAGTATTGGTACTCCTAAATATATAGTTAAACAAATTTGTTTCAGTGATATATTAAGATTATGTTTAGAAGTATTCTATAAATTATCAAAAATAAAATATATTAACTTGAATTTTGCTTACTTGGGGAATTATCAACGCGCCAAAATCTCAAACACACAACATTTTTGTAATTTCCACTTGAGTTCCAAAGATCATTGAATTTCATAGCAACCCTACCCTTTGCAACACAGTTGATGTATGTGTTGCTTCATAAAATTTATAGAAATTAGATATAATTCATGCAATCACAAAATATCATAAATAAAACATAACTTTTGTTAATTAAATCCTTACTCTCTTTCCTTGATCTTAAAATGAATTTTGTAATCTTGAGCTGTGGTGAGAGGTCCAACCCACATGATTGCACCTATTACATCTAAATAACATATAATTTTGAATAGATATCACGATTTTAATAATATAGAGTATAAACATGCAACAAACTAATAATTTGAAAAATAAACCAAACATACCAATAGTGTAGTGATAGACCTAATGATTACTTTGCCCCGTCCGTAGATCTTGTTTCGATCCATCGGTCCAGGATGGGCGCGTGGGTCGAACTGATCTGCTTGTTGGCGCACGCATCGACAGTTATGGTGTATACTCGTTAAGAGAACCTCATCTTACACCGTGTATCTGGTCGCTTACTAACGGCTGAGATTCGAGGGTGACGAAGAGTCTTTTCGAACATGATTCCTTGCTGACGTGGCTTGGCTGTCATGTGTTTGTGACTGTCGATCTTGAATTGACGGTTAAGATGAGGGAAGGCGAGGAGTCTCAACCGTCACGATTTTCTCGTAGTTATTACGAGTTTGGAATCGCTCGTTCGAGATTTTGCACAATTCCCACTACAGATAATTCTTTATATTGTCGAGGGTGACTTTCCCTCTTCTCATTTGCGTCTTGTTTCTTTCTTGCTCTAGTTTTTCTTTCGTATTCTTTTTATTGTCAGAAAATTTCTCTAGAGGCTTCCTTTTATCTCGGTATACTCTTCCTCATGGCTCTGAGAGATGCAACGGGAGCAAGTACAAGCGCAGCGGCGGGATATTTTGGTTCGCATCCGCCGTCTATCTTAACCGAGAATCTCATTAAGCGGTTACGGACGCAGTGCCGGATTCCGCCGGAAGTAGAAATTGTCATCCCGTCATCGGCGATTTCGCCGGAGACCGTCGTGGAAGGCTTCTGCTGTGCTTCCTACGCCTATTTCGAAAAATGTGGGCTCTTCTTCCCCATTCCCCGCCTTATTTTCTTAGTGCTGGCCCAACTCCAGTTGGCGTTTCATCATATGACGCCAAATTTCGTTTGGTACGTCATCGGACTTGGAGTCAGGGCCGCAGAAGAGGGGATTGAGTTCAGGCCTGAGGAGCTCATGCGAGTTTGCTCGGTAAAGCAGGATGCTCGTTTTATGGGGACGTATCGCCTTTCTCCTCGTTTCGGGAGGATCTTTGATGGTATCCCAACGAGGGATGTATGGAGGGACCGGTATTTTTTCTTTAGGATAACCCATCATTCAGTCGGGGGAGTTCGATTACTCGGTCATCCCTTCACGGTGGGATTCCAGCGTCGGTAAGATTCGTGGTTTTAATACTCGATCCTCCTTTTTCGTTGTTAGGCTGCTTCCTGATTGGTTTCAGTCTGTATTACAGAGTCTCCCGAATCGCTTGCTCTCAACCCGATTACGGAGGCTTTGATAACCCAGCTAAGAAGGGGTACCGTCAACTGGGACAGTTTTACAGTGGAACGCGTGCAAGCTGCTCTGAGGATCGACCTCGAGCGGGTTCCGCGGGATCGACCTCAGGTTCCTCGAGACTTACCACTTTCCCCCATGCCTCCCCGGGCTCCCCCGGTTCGAGCCGTACAGCCTCTGCTTCGCATTGCCGAGCGGGCAGGAGAAAGTGAGTTGTCCGTCCGTGAAGTTTTGTTTGTCATTATTGGGAAAGGTCTAATCTGTTTTTTTTATTTTTGCAGGTCGTCCCCTTTTGGATGATGATTCGACCGCCAATACTCCTCCTTGCGAGACACTATCTCGGAGAGCAAGGAGTCGCCGAAATGGGAAGGACCATGTGGATTTGGCGAAGAAGGTGAGGGACGGAAGCCTGAGTAGCGCCATCCTTTTTGCCATGTGTGATTCTCCTACTCCCCCTCCTCCAAGTCTTCCCTTGAGCATAGGGCCACCGATGCCGTCGTGGAGATGGGCGGTGTTCCCCCTTCTTTGATTGCCCGGGAGGCGGGTCTGATACCGTCCGAGGAGCCAGTTTTACGTGACTCCTACCCGAGTGGTTCGAGGGAACCGGGCGGTCACATCGGGAATGAAGCTCCCGTGCCGAAGTGTCGAAGGGTCGATACTAGGGAGAGCTCGAGGAGATCGAGCGAAGATGTCGGGACGCCGGGCAGCGTGGCTTGTCTGCTGAGGCGTTTTACGCCTGCGGGTGTCCAGCTCCCGGCTGTTGGAGACATGGTCCTTGGTGATTCATACACCGAGATAACGACGGCCATTGGAAAGGTAACGGTCGTAGCGCTTTGTTTTCCTTGTCTTTGTTTGGGGAACTCAGCATTAGTATTTTTGTGCAGTTCCTGGAGGCTACGAATGGATTTGTGGCTAATTCCAATCGTGAGCTGCGGGAAGGATCGCGGGTGGACGAACTCGAGACCGTCAAGAAGACGGTCGTCGACTTGAATGTACAGCTGCAGGGCTCCTTGGCCCGAGAGGAGAAGCTTAAGAGGAGATTGGCTAGGTACGAAGGGATCGAGGCTCGACTACTGATTCTCGAGAATTGGGAGGAAGATCTTTCTCAGAAGCTCCAAGCGGCTGTGGGTCGAACTCTGGCTGCCGAAGAAGCGAGCCGGGTCGCATTTTTGCAAGCTGCTCAAGATCGAGCTGATCTGGAGAGGGTCCTCGTGGGGAGGGATTTGACGTGAAGGTCGCAGCTCATGAGGCGAGGAAGAAAATGAGCGGCGAGTACTTGGAGATCCTTAAGGAGATCAAGGAGAAAAGCGAAAAGTGGAAGGCCGAAACCAGCGCTGAGATCTGATATACCATGGATTTTATGGCTTTTAACCATGGTATATGTGTTATTTATCGAGTCTTTTACTATGTTTTAGAGTCTTTTCAGGTGTTTATTAGGTACAAACACATTTGGAGCATATTTGGTGATTTAGACACTTTCTGGAGCTAATTGGAGTATTTGGCCGAGAGATAGAGTTCATTCTCCGAAACAGAGAAAGGTGTTGATCGTTGCATTCCTAGCATCGATCGATGCACCAACGAAAT
The DNA here is from genome assembly GCA_030180135.1 of Orychophragmus violaceus. Classification (NCBI taxonomy): domain Eukaryota; kingdom Viridiplantae; phylum Streptophyta; class Magnoliopsida; order Brassicales; family Brassicaceae; genus Orychophragmus; species Orychophragmus violaceus. The sequence goes on along the minus strand of CM058240.1, from coordinate 21,711,476 downwards.
GGGCCAAAAGACGGTCTAATAAAGAATGATGAAACTGCAGTCCTGCCCAGAAGTTCCCAATATTTACAAAGAAGCCCCAAAACGTGTTTTAGGATTATAATTAGGTTTTACAGCCACTTGTTAGGCGAAGCTTTTCTGACGTTAAGTTTTGCTCAGAGAGAGTTGAGGGGCTGATCCTGATCTCGCAAGAGACTTGATTTTGAACCCCAGTTCTTATTTGATTTTATGATATTTGGTTTTCTACTTAAGATGTTTTCTGTTTCGATGAACATGTCTGAGTAGATCACCTGTTAGGTTGAAGGATTCTCATTAGGGATTTCAGAGAATTATAGTTTAATTAATCCGTAGAGATTCATATCTGCTAGTTCTTTATCTAAGTTGTTCTTAATGCTAAATCTGAAGTAGCTAATCAGAGTTATGATGTTAGGTTGATTAATTCAGCGGAAGTTGGTTAATTTAACTAGAAAGAATTTAGATAAGCAATTAAACTGTTCGCAAACGAAAGTTTGGTTCAGGTTAATTGTGAACATATCAAACTTGGAATTAATGCTAGTTTAATCTGTTAGTTCTCGCAAACGGAAGTTTGGTTTGCTGCACTTAGACTTAGAGAATTATCGCAAAGGAATTTGGTTAATTCTATATCAGTGTTTGAGTTCTAGAATAGTTATTGATTGGATCTAGATAGATTGATTGCTTGCGTTCCTGATTTCCTGAGAACTCCTGAAACCTAACGCTTTGCCTTCTTGCTTACAAACTCACTTGATTTACTTTGCTATTTCGTTTACTGTTTTCACATCTGCTTCGCTTAATTAAATCTGAATTACTAATAATCTATTGTGTGACTGAGAGTCCTTGTGGGATTCGATACCTTATATACTACGATTGCATTAACTGTGCACTTGCAGTAGAATATGGATAAAACTACACACCCTATCAAGTTTTTGGCGCCGTTGCCGGGGACTCTTTAAGTTCACCTATAGATTTAGTACTAGGATCTAGACTGAGCATTCTTTTTAATTTTCTTGTTTACTCACGTTTTTGAATTTTGGATTCGCAGGGATTCGCACTGCATCGATCGTTGTTCACATTGCAACGATCGACACAAGGCGAGAACAGCGATGCTGAGATCTGAGACGTTCAATAGGTTCCGCGCCATGGAACCTGTTATTTTGATTCGCGGTGAAAACGGCGTTTTACGAGACCAAGAGGGTCACATATGCAACGCAAAAGGTCAGAAAATAGATGGGAAAGGAAACCCCATCTTACCAGATTACCATGTATTGGTTGGGCAAGTAACTGAAATGCAGAGTAAGATAGATGACATCCACGACATCTTACTTAGGGAGAGACAGTTCCGAGCAGAGGCAAAAACTGGTAAATTTGCAGAGGTACATTACATGGCTGGAGCCGACTCTTATGGACATACCTTGGAACATCAGCAGAGACAGGGTTCTAGGCACACTCAAGGATCGAGAGACCATAATTATACTTCCCATCTGGCATCTCCTACACAAAGGAGCAAACTAGAGATGATGTTGGAGCAATCAATTGAAAGACAACAGCAGAACACAGCTTCTTTCAGCTCGAAGCTAGAGAACCTGTACACTAATTTGAATGAGAAATTTGAATCCTTGAGCACTCGCATGAAGCAGCTGGACACACAGATGGATCAAGTTCCAAGTTCTACCCCAACAAAGGATTCTCAAGAAGCTCATGACAGCAACATTCTCACTCAGGATAACACATAGATGGATCATGGATCATGTCTAGCAGTTAAGGCTGTGGAATTTGTGGAAGACAGAGGGAGATTTTATGTTGGATTACCTGAGCTCGAAAGCTTCGATGCACCTGACTCAACAGAGATTGACATGGATCTTTTGACTTGTATAGTCCAGATTGAAGCGGTACCAAGCCAAGAAGAGAAATTTGAATCTGAGATAGCTGGAATGGACCGAGAAGCAGATAGACCCGAGACTGTAGTTGAAACACGAGTTGAGACGACAGCATCGATCGTTGCATCACGCGCACCGATCGTTGCACCCCGAAAGGAACCAGTTTCACCCATATCTCGAGAACCTGCTAAGGAAAAAGCCTACAAACCTCCGATACCATTCCCGAAAGCTCCCGTTAAATCTACAAATGAGATTCAGTGTACATTGGTGGTTGACAAGAAGATGATGGTTCCACAAGAGCCTATTCTAACATCTTCAAAGCCTAAAACTACTCATAAACAGAAGGCTCCGAACATCAAATCTCTACCAAAGGTAAAACATACATCCTCTAAGTCTAAACCTCCTGACTCCACTGTTTTGAATGCAGGAAAGAGCGTTAAAACACCCAAGTGTCAATCCCACCCTACATTCCTCCCCGCATTCCTAGGACGACATCATGCTGCTACTGCTTACACACCACCATGGATGATAAGGCATTCACAGAGACACTCAAAGTCTCTGTTGAAACCACCATAAGTTTGACCTCTTTTCCAAAAGTCAAGCTAATGACTTAAAACAAGCGCTGAGTGGGAGGCAACCCACTGTTAGGTTTAATTATTTTTCTTTTTCATTTTTGGTGTTTTTCTTAGGATTTAACGTTTTTAGTTGTTTTTGTAAGGTCTTAGATACAGAACCAAGTCTGGAGAGGAGTGACGATCGTTGCACTTGGTTTAAATCGAAATTAAGGTACATTGAGCTAAACCGGAATCAATCTGGTTCAACAAGCATTGATCGTTGCCCCTAAAGCAACGATCGTTGCACCCACGGCCAGGTAAGTCACCTTAAACCCTATTTTCTCTTCTTCTTCCCCATTTCTTTCGGTCGACACACCGAGAACCCAAACCGAAAATCACCATTTCTTCATCGATTTCTTTGATTCTAAGCACTATTTCACTTATTTTTACATCCCCAATTTGTTTCTCATACCCAATTCTCACGAAATCAAGGTAATGTACTTCTATTTTTGATTTTTCGGATTTCACTTTTAGGGTTTTAGAAATTGGAGATTTTAGATGGAATTGATGAATGCATGTTGACATGATTATGCTTTAGGTTGTTTAGTGATGGATTGTTGTTGATTTTGTGGTTGATAACACCATTTTAAACTGATTTTTGATGAATTGTTTGCGGCAAAATCGCCCTGCAACGGTCGTTGCTCTCGAGCAGCGGTCGTTGCATTGCGATTTTGGGAAATGTTCGATAACGCGAAATCGCCCTGCAACGGTCGTTGCTCTCGAGCAGCGGTCGTTGCATTGCGATTTTGGGAAATGTTCGATAACGCGAAATAGCCTTGCAATGATCGATGCCTTAGATGCAACGGTCGATGCTTTGCGATTTCACAGTGAAATTTTGCCGAGACTTATAAAGATTTGAACTTTGTTTTTGCAGATGGCGTCTCAAAGGCAACCCCGCAAGAAGCGAGCCACAGCGTCCACAGCAACAATACACTACACCCCACCGCCTGAATGGTTTAACAGGGAATCAGAGTCACCCGCACCGTACAACAGATATGGGCCACCAATTGCTTTACCGTGGCCCAGAGAGGACGCGACACCATTTCCGACGACCCGACAGTGGCCGGAGGACCTCACACGTTTCTTAAGGTCCGCTGAGTTCACAGAGCGGCCATTGCTCTCTTCATGGGACGAGTATGACTCGCTACTCTACAGTGGTTGGTGTGGGATGATCATCAAGCCAACCAAGTTCGCGGACTACTCCACCTGCAGGATTCTGGGGATCGATGAGCAGGTGATGGCTGTGTGCAGAGGCATTGGTCTAGGGACAATGCCGATGCGACACTATGACCTCTATCCTGAGCTGGTCAGGCAGCTATTGGCCACTTGCAGAGTGGTTTACTCGGATCCCGACCACAGGAGCGCTACAGGGGGTGCTTTCACCTTCATGAGTTGGGGGGTCAGGTATCGGATTCCTCTACTTGATCTCTGCAGGATCTACGGGTTCAGTACTGCGCCGAAGCGCATAGCCATGCCACTCGAGTGGGATCCGCTGGAGGCTCGCACATTCTGGGAGAGTATTGGCAGCGGTCGATACAACTCCAGGACCACGCCAGTAGTGCAGATGAGACATCCGGTGCTGCGATATGTCTCGCGTATCTTGTGCTGGAGCTTGCTTTGCAAGTTTGAGGCCAACAAGATGCGCAAACTTGAGATGGAGTTGCTGTTTATGGGGCTGAGAGATCAGTTTAGGCAGAGTGGCGTGAGAGATCCGACTGCGGGTCTCAACTTGGGAGCTATTTTCGCACAGCATTTGGTTGATTTGCAGCTGAAGCCGTTTGATGGAGCTGGCACAGAGACGGTAGGGATTTTACTTACTCCCATTTTTGAGTATTGTGGGATTCCTCTGCATGGCACAGAGCGTGATACGGCTCGCGAGTTCCTGGATCTCAGTCATCTGCAGAGCGCTACCTGGCTCAAGGAGGGGCGCATTTGGGTTTACACTGATCCGACCACTGGGAGGACTAGTATCGAGCTTCCCGCTGCCAGATGGACACAGATTGACACATTAGAGGCACTGAGATTTCAGCCTCCTGAGTCTGCGCAGCGTGGGATTCCGACCATGGCTCATCCACTGGGAGAGCCTTCCTCACGAGCTTCGACATCTTCTGCTCCTGCGCCCGCGCCTGCCCCTGTCGACATTGTGGGTCCCTTTCCTGAGCCTGCGATGGCTTACGGTGCTTATTCTGAGGCGGAGTGGAGAGAGAGATCCGACGGTATGTTTCGAGTTCTTTGGAACTTCATGCGTACTTGCAGCTGCAGGAGGCCACCACAGATCCATCAGCCCGTACCTGACCGTCGTCGACAGCGATCTCCGACTGATACCGATCCCGCACCCGAGGCAGCCGATGACGATGCACTGTATGGTGGGATAGATGATGTGAGCGAGTGAGAGTAGTCTCCATATTTTCGGTTCTGTATTCTGACTTTTTATCTTTTCTTGCACTTTTGTTTTTCATTTATTTAGGATTTGCTATGTTTGGATGATTTGTACTTTGTTCGGTACTTCTTTTGCTTCGATTTTACTGTGTTTCTAGTGTTCTCAGCTTGCAGGTTTTTAAAAATTGACATAAACCGACGGACTAACCTCCTAACTAGCTGTCTGATCCGATATGCGCATTGCAACGATCGTTGCTGCTTTGAGCAACGATCGACACTCAACGAAAAATCGCCAAGTAACGGTCGGTGCACTTAGTGCAACGATCGATGCTTGTGCGACAGAGGTAAAACCCGACAGAACTGAAATATCCATTAACAATCTTTATTTTTCTTTTTACCAATCCTTCGCTGGACACTACTGGGGACAGTGTGTCTTAAGTGTGGGGGAGGTGCTACTGACTTTTGTTTTCTGTTTTCTTAAGAGTCAGTCCGTTTTTCAAAATTTTTGTTTTATTGAGTCAAAATTGTTTAAGTAAGAAACTATGATTTTCTGAGAAGATTTACAAGACTTGCAGGAACTTAAGTAACCATTGGGATGAAGTTGCAGGATCTATCTATGACTATTAGAAAACTCCATCACAGATCAACCTACTGGGAACACCCACATCACTTCAGGTATCAGAGGATTCTTTACTGACTTCAACCTTAATACTGACTTAGATTTCTCACCTAAGGGCTTGGTATGCTTTATGTCGGATTCCCTGTTAGTTCTGACACAGCCTGTAAACCTGTCCTATTTAGTCCCCTTCTCCCCTTCTATAAAGTAAAGCAAAAAAAAAAAAAATAATAAACTGAGGATGAGTTAGTAACTCCGAAGTGGTCATGGGAATAGTAGCAAACACTATTATCTCTCATGTGATCCATGGAATGTGTCCAAAGTACACCCCATAACGGGAAGAACACTGATAAAAAAAAATAAAATGATACCCAGTGGGGAAAAATCAGTTGTTAAAGAAGGGAAAGAGAAGAAAGGGACTAAAGAAAGATAGTATGGTGGTCTAGAGCTGATAAGGTAAGAATCCATGTGCCTTTAGATCGATACTCCTTAGGTGAGACCGCACTTAAATACTTGCAGAAGTCAGTAGGGAGAATTTGAATGCTTGAATGTGATTGTGGAGTTTACCTAGGACAGTTGCTAAGTGTGGGGGAAGTACATTGTGGTCTTGATATCCTGTGATTGATTCTTGCAGTGGTTTACTAAAGGGAATCTGAGTATTGTAGCTTCTAGGATGAAATGAGTTTCTGAAGAGTTTTCAAACCTCTTGACTACATTTGGTTCTTTGTCTTGCTTGAGGACAAGCAAGAGCTAAGTGTGGGGGAGTTGATATACCATGGATTTTATGGCTTTTAACCATGGTATATATGTTATTTATCGAGTCTTTTACTATGTTTTAGAGTCTTTTCAGGTGTTTATTAGGTACAAACACATTTGGAGCATATTTGGTGATTTAGACACTTTCTGGAGCTAATTGGAGTATTTGGCCGAGAGATAGAGTTCATTCTCCGAAACAGAGAAAGGTGTCGATCGTTGCATTCCTAGCATCGATCGATGCACCAGCGAAATGGGCCAAAAGACGGTCTAATAAAGAATGATGAAACTGCAGTCCTGCCCAGAAGTTCCCAATATTTACAAAGAAGCCCCAAAACGTGTTTTAGGATTATAATTAGGTTTTACAGCCACTTGTTAGGCGAAGCTTTTCTGACGTTAAGTTTTGCTCAGAGAGAGTTGAGGGGCTGATCCTGATCTCGCAAGAGACTTGATTTTGAACCCCAGTTCTTATTTGATTTTATGATATTTGGTTTTCTACTTAAGATGTTTTCTGTTTCGATGAACATGTCTGAGTAGATCACCTGTTAGGTTGAAGGATTCTCATTAGGGATTTCAGAGAATTATAGTTTAATTAATCCGTAGAGATTCATATCTGCTAGTTCTTTATCTAAGTTGTTCTTAATGCTAAATCTGAAGTAGCTAATCAGAGTTATGATGTTAGGTTGATTAATTCAGCTGAAGTTGGTTAATTTAACTAGAAAGAATTTAGATAAGCAATTAAACTGTTCGCAAACGAAAGTTTGGTTCAGGTTAATTGTGAACATATCAAACTTGGAATTAATGCTAGTTTAATCTGTTAGTTCTCGCAAACGGAAGTTTGGTTTGCTGCACTTAGACTTAGAGAATTATCGCAAAGGAATTTGGTTAATTCTATATCAGTGTTTGAGTTCTAGAATAGTTATTGATTGGATCTAGATAGATTGATTGCTTGCGTTCCTGATTTCCTGAGAACTCCTGAAACCTAACGCTTTGCCTTCTTGCTTACAAACTCACTTGATTTACTTTGCTATTTCGTTTACTGTTTTCACATCTGCTTCGCTTAATTAAATCTGAATTACTAATAATCTATTGTGTGACTGAGAGTCCTTGTGGGATTCGATACCTTATATACTACGATTGCATTAACTGTGCACTTGCAGTAGAATAGGGATAAAACTACACACCCTATCAAGATCCGCCTCCAAGAGACCTTGGCCAATATTGAACTCATCGTGGAGTTCACCTCTGGTGAGATCGACCTGACTCAGGAAGTACTGACGTTGGCTGATAAGAAGAGGGCGGCCATGGAGGAGATGAATGCCGCAGCGGATTCTGATTTTAGCATTGGCAAGTTGAACTTGCCGGCGGTGTCAAGCCACTCGGTTATTTTGGTGCATGCTCTGCCACCAGCTGCTCCCTGTTTCGATCAGTACGGATCAAATCTCCCGACTGGGGTTGGCTCTACCGGCGATCAGGCGGAGGATGGAGACGAGGATTCTCCGCGATCGCAACAATTTTGATTGTTTTTTTGCTGCCTGAAAGGGCTTTCTTTTTCGTACTCTGGTTGCCCGAGGGGGGGGGGGAGGGGGCTTTTTTGTTTTCGATGTTTCCCTTTAATGGGCTTTTGCGAACTTGAGGGCGTCAAGTCCTTTTTATGAATTTCTTTTTAATCTTTCATGCCTTAGCATAGATTTTATTGTTTTAATGCCTTAGCTTGAACCTCCAAAGAGTTGCGTATAAATAATCTGGCTTAAATTGCCTTTAGGACTGATTGCCTTTGAGCTCAAGCTCTACCTCAAAATTATTCGAGGTATGATTCCTTCCCGATGTAAAATTCGAGCTTGGTGTTGAACTGAAATGAAAATTGCTAAGTATATGATGAATCGAAGTAGACTTACATGAATTCGTTTTGCGTGAAACAATTGTTTCGTTTTGGCTGTTTCGACCTCGTTGCTTTGCTTAAGGGAAAGGGGTAGCCCCCCAATTCTTCTAATTTGTATGAGGTTGGGAGAATTTCGAGCCTTTGAGGGACCGTTTCGGGTCGCTTATTTTGGGACGGGGCCATTTCAGGTCGCTTAGGTTTGAAGGGATAATTTCATATCATTCGATTTCGAAGAGATAATTTCATATCACTTGAATTTTTGAAGAGATAATTTCATATCATTCGATTCCGAAGAGATAATTTCATATCACTTGAATTTTTGAAGAGATAATTTCATATCACTTGGTAAAATATAAAGGTGAAGTACTTCGCGATGACTCTGACTTTTACAATGGGAAGAGACATTGATCGTGGGACTTATTTTGATTTCACAAAAATAAGCTAGTATGACTTCGTTCGAAGTTGTCGAGCTCGGTAAGAGCTTTGTGTTTGGGGGGGCGGCTGCGCTCGAGGTCGAGCTGCCTACGTACCCTTTTAAGGGGATCAAGCCGTTTCGTAGTTCGATTATGTTGGGGTACTCTTAGTGAAAGTACTTTTTGAGGTTGATGATATTCCAGGGTCGTAGTTCAGGTTTCTGGGTTTCCACCGACTTGAGTCGGTAGACCCCGTCCTTCACGACATCAGTGACCTGGTAAGGACCTTTCCACTTTGCTCCTAACTTTCCAGCGTGTTCTTCCTTTTTATGGTCGAACACTTTCCGTAAGACGAGATCCCCTACTTGAAACCTTCGAGTTTTAATTCTGGAATCATAGTAGCGAGCTGCGGCTTGTTGGTAGTTCTGGATTCGAGCTAGTGCGAGATTCCTCCTTTCGTCGACTAGATCGAGCTCGTCCGTTATCATCTTGTTGTTAAGTTCCTCTTGGCGTGGGCATTCTTCTTTGCGGATGCTTGACACGGGGATTTCGGCTGGTACTACCGCCTCGATTCCATAAGCCAGCGAAAAGGGAGTCTCGCCGGTGGATTTGCGGGGGGTAATCCGGTAAGCCCAAAGTATGGCTGGGAGTTCGTCGCTCCAGCTCGTTTTGCACTCATTGAGTCTTTTCTTAAGGCTATTCATGATTGCCTTGTTAGCTGCTTCCGCCAGTCCGTTCCCTTGAGGATAGCGGGGCGTTGAGTAAGTCAGCTTTATGTTCCAGGTTCTACAGAACTCTTTGAATGAGTTTGATATGAACTGAGATCCGTTATCGGTGACGATCTCGTGGAGTAGTCCGTGTCGGCAAACGATGTTTCGCCAGACGAACTCCTTAACGTGAACGTCTCTGACCTTCTGGTATGATTCCGCTTCAATCCATTTGGTGAAATAATCTGTCATTACCAATAGGTGCATGGATTTCTTTTTGCCGGATGCGACTAAAGGTCCCACGATATCCATTCCCCATCGCATGAATGGGTATGGCGAGGAGATAGAGGAGAGTTTCTCCGATGGTTGGTGGACAATCGGGGCGTGTTTTTGGCATTTGCCGCATTTGCTGGAAAAGGACTCGCATTCGGTGGCCATTATTGGCCAGAAGTAGCCTTGTCTTTTGATTTGTATGGCCAGGGCTCGTCCTCTGGAATAGCTTCCGCAGGATCCGTCATGGGCCTGTGTGATCATGAGTTGGGCTTGCTTCTTACCGAGGCATTTGAGGTAAGGTCCAGAAAGACTTCTTTTAAAAACTTCCCCTTGCGTGACACAGTACCTTGCGCTCAGCGTCTTGAGTTTCCGCGCTTCCCATTTGTCGTCGGGGACTTCGCCATTCGTTATATATCGAATGATCGGAGTTCTCCAATCTTCGTCATTGTTAGGATCGGGTCCTTGACTTGGATACAGCTTGGATTGGTCCATCAGGGATGTTTGCGACATAGACGGTATTCCTTGGGTCGAAATCATCGTCGATGTCGATAATATCGCGATCAGTGTCCTTGGGATGTTTCTGGTTCTCGGCATCGTCCTTGTTGGTAGGCTCGTCTTCCTTCAAGGATAGAGCTTTCAGGGCAATGTCAATACTTGGTTTTTCGATCCCCTCAACTAGTATGATCCTTTTGAGGTTAGGATCTGATGTCGATGCTAACGCGGCTAGGGCGTCCGCTGCGGTGTTTTCCCCTCGCGGGATTCGTGTTAGATCAAAGAATTCGATCTGTTCGGCGAGCGTAATGACTACCCGTAGGTATGCTTCCATACGTTCGTCTTTGCCCTCGTATTCGCCATGATATTGGCTCTTGACCAGTTGGGAATCACTGAAGGCGTCTACTTCTCGGGCTCCTATGGCTATTGCTAGTCTGAGCCCGGCTATTAACGGTTCGTATTCTGCTTCGTTATTTGATACGGCGAAGCCCAGTCTGAATGACTGTTCTAACACTTCGCATGTAGGGGAGAAGAGTTTTACTCCGACCCCGGATCCTTGCCTCGAGGAAGCTCCATCGACGTAGAGTTTCCACCTCTTGGCGGAGGTCGGGTCGAGTTCGATGGTCGGAGGGAGTTCAATTGTGAAATCGGCCAGTACCTGCGCTTTTAAGCACGTACGAGCTTTATACTCGATGTCATACTCGCTAAGTTCGATAGCCCATTTGACCAGTCGACCTGACTGGCTTGGACTGTGAAGGATGGTTCTCAGCGGTTGAGAGGTCATCACTATGATTGAGTGCGATTGGAAGTATGGTCGGAGTTTCCGAGCCGATGTGACCAGCGCTAAAGCGAGTTTTTCCATGGCGGGGTATCTGGTTTCAGCGTCGATCAAGGTCTTACTGATGTAATACACCGGTCGTTGTTCGTTTTGTTCTTCGCGAACCAGGACTCCACTTACCGCTGCCATAGAGACAGCCAGGTAGAGGTAGAGGGGTTCCCCTTCTACTGGTTTCGCCAGTATAGGTGGTTCGCTTAGGTAAGATTTTAGCTGGGCAAACGCTTCTTCGCACTTCTCGTCCCAGAGGAACTTCTTGTTCGCTTTGAGCAAGTGGTAGAAGGGTAGACATTTGTCAGTTGACCTTGAGATGAAGCGGTTCAAAGCAGCTATTTTGCCAGTTAGACACTGGACTTCTCGCGTTGTTTTGGGAGACTTCATCTCCATAAATGTCGCGATCTGTTTGGGATTCGCTTCGATCCCTCTTTCGGTCACTAGGTAACCAAGGAATTCTCCTGAGGGGACCCCGAAGGTAACCAAGCAAGTAAAGAACCAAAGCATGGTGAAGAGGTTTGAAAACTTTCAGAAACTCTTTTCATCCTATAGCAACAACACTCAGATTCCCCTTAGTAAGCCACTGAAAGAATCACCTGCAAGACATCAAGACCAACATGTATTTCCCCCACACTTAGCAACTGTCCTAAGTAAACTCCACAATCACATTCACGCATTCAAATTCACCCTACTGACTTCTATAAGCTATTAAGTGCGGTCTCACATAAGGATTATCGATCAAAGGGCACATGGATTCTTACTCTGCTAGCTCTAGACCACCATACTATCTTTTTCTGGTTCCTTTCTTCTCTTTTCCCTTCCTTAGCAATCTGATTTTTCCCTATTGGGTATCATTTTTTTATCAGTGCTCATCCCGTTATGGGGTGTACTTTGGACACATTCCATGGATGCACAAGAGGTAATAGTGGTAGCTACTACTCCCGTGACCACTTCGGAGTTACTAACTCATCCTCAGTTTATTATCTTTTTTTTTTTTTTACTTAGAGAAGGGGAGAAGGGTCCATACTCGGAAAGGTTTACAAGCTGTGTCAGAACCAACAGAAGAATCCGACTCAAGGTATACCAAACCCTTAGGTGAGAAAATTAAGTCAGGTTTACAAGGGTGAAGTCAGTAAAGGATCCTCTGATACCTGAAGTGATGTGGGTGTCCTCAGTAAGTTGATCTGTGCTGGGGTTTTCTAATAGTCATAGATAGATCCTGCAACTTCATCCCAATGGTCACTTAAGTTCCTGCAAGATGTTGTTAACTTCTCAAAAATTCACTGTTTCCTACTTAAACTTGTTTTTGACTCAATAAAACAAATTTTTTGAAAAACAGGACTGACTCTAAAAAAACAGAAGCGTGCGTCAGTAGCTACCTCCCCCACACCTAAATACACTGTCCCCAGTGTAATCAAAGCATGAGCTCGGGGAAAACAGATAATCAAATTGAAAAGAGTCTGAAAAATCCAGAGTTACGTACCTCTCGTCGCACTGTGTCGATCGATGCTCAGGACCGCATCGATCGACGCAAGACGAATTTGTTCAATTCATTTGTGTAATCGTATTGTGTCGATCGACACACAGTTGTGTCGATCGATGCCATGCGATTTTGGACCTGTTCTCTCGGCTGAAAACACTAAAACGAAAAATCAAAGAAACAAACACCGAAAAATGAAAAATAAAAACGAAAACTGACTCTATAGTGGGTTGCCTCCCACTCAGCGCTTGTTTTTAGTCATTAGCTTGACTATGGGACAAAGATTATGTTCATGGTGGTTTCAACAAAGATTTTGAGTGTCTCTGTGAATATCTCTTCATCCAAGGTGGTGTATATGCTTTCGGATCATGAGATTTCCCAAGGAACGAAGGAGTAGAATCAGGGCGGGAGCGAAGCTTGGGTGGGATGCTGCGTTTTCATGCATTCAAAGTAATGCGGTCAGGAGGTTTAAGCTTAGGTGATTTATGCCTTACCTTTGGTGGAGATCTGATGTTTGGAGCTTTCTGCTTATGAGCAGGTACTGAAGATGTTAGAGCAAGTTCAAGAAGAACCCCCATCTTCTTCTCTCTACTATCAGATATTGTAGTTCCACCAATCTGAACTTCTTCTTTCAAATGACCATCAGCGGATATCATCTTCTTTGCATCTCTCAACACACAAGGATGAACTCGCGAAGCTTCAACTGGTGGAGTTTCATTCAGCTCCTTCTCTATCACTTTCATGCAGTTAGCCACTTCTAGCTCCTGTACAGACGGTTTAGGAACCTTAGGATATGGCACAAATGGCTTATAGACTCGTTCCAGGATTGTTGCAGGCTTCTGGTCCTGTCTGCGATCTGTGTCGATTGATGCACCAGATGTGTCGATCGACACAAGGCGATTATGTTCAGATCCATCCGACGTATCGGGGATGCATCGATCGACATCGAGAGTGTGTCGATCGACGCATGTCTCAGACAGACAATATTCATCCAGAAAATCCGAGATTATGCTCTCTTGTTCTCTCAGCAAGTCAGCCCCATCTCTTATGGTCATAGCATTGATGTACAGCTTCTGTTCAACTTTCCCAGCTTCATTATGCCTTTGTATAGCTCCAGCTGTTTGTTGAACTCGGACATCTAGCTTCTTCACATGTGTGCTCAAAGATTCAAACTTTCCATTCAGATTTTTATGCATAGCATCCAGCTTCCTGTCGAAGTCTACAGCTGTCTTAGTCTGATCCTCTAGCAACTTCTCCATCATGGCTTCCATCTTGCTCTCATAAGCATTAGCAGTAGGAGGTGTCTGATCAGAAGATGATCCATAGGTTCTCTGATAAGAATTACCTTGTTGATTATCAAACCTGTTTCTTTGGAATCCAGAGCCACTGATGTAGTTCAAATCTTCTTCATGCTTCTCCAATAACTGCTCCATCATACTTATCAGCTTATCAGACTGCTTATTTTGAGGAGGAAAAGGCTGATATGATGGAGATTCATAATCTCTGGTGAATGAATAGGAACCATAGTTTCTGCAGAATGAGTTATTCTGCTGATTTTCCAACATCCGTTCCATCATTCCCATCATCTTACGCGCTGTGTCGATCGATGCAGAGTAGTGTCGATCGATGCGAGTTCAAAGATGTGTCGATCGACACACAGGACCATGTCGATCGATGCAATGCGATTACAGGCGTACCTGAAACGCAAGAAAAAGAAAAAATTAGTAAACAAAAACAAAAACGAAAAACCTAGTCTAAACCCTAAGTTCAAATCTATCGAAGACTCAAAAGAGTCCCCGGCAACGGCGCCAAAAACTTGATAGGTCTAGTTTTAATCCCTATACTAACTGCAAGTGCACAGCAATATCAATGTAGTACTTAGGGTATCGAATCCACAAGGACTCTGGGCAACGATAGATTTAGAACGGTCAAGATTAAACTAGGAGAAAGCAATGTAGTGAGAAAATAAAAAGCAATGCAGGAAGGTAAATCAGTAGCGAGTTTGTAAGCAATGAGGCAAAGCGTTAAGTCTAGGGAGTTCTCAGGAAATCAGGAACATAAGCTAATCAATCAATCGGGATCTAATATCATAAATCTGTTCTAGAAGTGGAATCACGGAAGTATAAGAAGCCAACTTTCGTTTTGAATCCTATCTATGTCTAACAACCTAGCAAACCAACTTTCGTTGTGAATTCTAGAGTTCTAAACAAGCATTAATCACGAGTTCGTTAGTTCACAATTCCCCTAAACCAAATTTCTTTGCGAGTAGATCAAATTGCTCATCTAGGTTCTTTCTAGCTAATTAACCAACTGTCGTTGTAATAATCAACCTAACATCAATAATCTAAGTGGCCAATTCAGATTAAGCATTAAGAACAATCCTAGATGAAGAATTAACAAATATGAATCCCTACAGATTAATCAACCTATAATTCCATGAAATCCCTAATGAGAATCCATAAACCTAATATGTAATCTACTCAGACATGATCATCGAAACAGAAGACATCATGAATAGAAAACCAAATATCATAAAACAGAATAAAGAACTGGGGTTCAAAATCCTCTCTCTTTCAAGAACAGGATCAGCCCCTAACTCTCTCTCTTTGAAAATAGAATAAAGCGTAAGTAAAGCGTAGCCTAAACAATGGCTTAAAAACCCTAATATAATGGTCTAAAGTCGGCTAGGCCTTCTTTGTAATTATGAGAAACTTCTGGGCAAAGTTGCAATTTCCAATACTCTTCATTAAATGCTCGCGAGAAGTCTGTGTCGACCTTGTGTCGATCGATGCACCTTCTGTGTCGATCGACACAGGTCTGTGAAACGGGCAGTGAACTCTTCCTCTCGGGTTTAATCTCCAAAATGCTCCAGAATGTTCCATAATGTCCAATTCCGCTCCAAACGTGTCTAGACCTGAAAACATACTAAAAAGACTCCAAAACATAATAAAAGACTCGATAAATAAGACATATACCATGGCTAAAATCCCTAAAATCCATGGTATATCAAGGTGCATTTCGCTGGGTTGAGTTTCATCCCATATTTGTTGAGAATGATAAAGCATTCTTTTAGCTGGGGGATATGATGTTCGTACTTAGAAGATTTGACCAACATATCGTCGATATAGACTTCCATAGTTTTACCCAGGAGTCCTGAAAACATCTTGTTGACAAGGTGTTGGTAAGTCGCTCCTGCATTTTTTAGTCCGAAGTGTTGGGAATGTCCTGAAATCTACCGTACTATCTCTAGAAAGTATGATAAGTGTCGAGATCAGACATAAGTCATAAATACTGGGTGATCATGATGGCTTGCTAGAGTCCGCTCATGATCTATAAGTTTAGGACTTATTACCAGTATTGTATGATCCCGAAGGGTCACACACCATAGCTAACGGGAAAGTTAAATGGAAAAAATACGGTAAGATGCAATGGCATTTACTGTATTGGATCAGAGTTTTGGGCCAGACAAAATACAGGCTTTTGTCTGATTTGTGTTTTGGGCCCAAAAGATTAATGAGCCATTAGTCTAATGACTTGGGCCCATTAATGAGATATAAGAGAATCAGAAAAACCCTAAGGAAGCCAATCTTCTGCGATTTTCTCCTCTGTGGCCGCGGGTCTCTCTCTCGAATCTCTCTTTCCTGATCTGATCCATCTCTTTGGTCTAGCAGCCGTCCCTTGCTTGTAAGAGTGTGGATACCAAAGGAGGAGCAGGTTGTTCATCTGTTCGTTGATCTCGACATTACAATCATTCCGCTGCAAAAGGTAATGTCCAGGTTTGTTTTATGATTCAGTTACAAGAACCTAGATCCTTGATTAAATATGTGTTAGGTTGCAATCTGGGAATTAAACCTTGAATAACACAATAATCCTAAAGTGGTATCAGAGCTAAGGTCATTAGTTTCTTGTAATTTGAATCATTGAGATTAATCGATTGTTATTGAGATGAATCGTGATGATAACATGGATTGTTGACTTTTGTTTGATAATCACAATTATCGTGTTATGCTATCACAAGAAACGACAAGTTTGAATCGATAAGGGTCAAATCGTTTGTCGTTTTCGTGTTATATGTTTGTTCAATTAATTATCTCGCTTGCATTTAATCAAAGGAATAAAGTCTTTGTTGAAGCCGATTGGCTTAAGAATTCATAAACCCTAAATTGGCTCACGCCATGTGATCACGTGTGAGGCGTGTGTTCGTGTGATCACGTGTGAGGCGTGTGTTTCATGTGTGAGCGTGTTATGTGATGCGATCAATAATTTAATTATCAATGATGTGCGTGTGTGTGTATGAGCTGATTATCACGTGCGTGTGCCGTATGAGCTGATGATCGATCGATGCCTAAGCCGAGATCGATCGATATGGTCGTGAGGCAAAGGATCGTGCGATGCGTGTGCCGTATACCGAGGGTGATCATGATGCGATGATCGATCGTAAATGATCGTGAGCAAGCGCATGTTGCACCGAGTTGGATCATGGGCCTCGGATGATCATGGGCTCACAAATTGCGTTAATGGGCCGAGTTGGATCATGGATCCGATTGTTTGGCCCGTTAAAATTTTACGTCCCGCGAATAGTCAATCGGTTAAACCGAACTTCGCGGTTCGTTGCCCAAAACCACACCAATTTAACCGGTCCATTTAATTGGCGGTTAATTGTGTGTTTAAAGCCTTAAACCGCAAGTTAAATCAAATTGGCTAAAACACTAGGTGTTTCTTCCCGGTTTTGGATTTAACTGGACCAATCCAATTTAATTGGTGGTTCAAGCGGTTAACCCGAATCGCGGTTTGCTGGAAATTATTTAATACATGGTATTATTTGATTTCTGGTTAAACCGGATTGAAATTCAAAATTGAATTTTAACCTAAACCGAAGGCTGGTCTAAGTTTGATTTGGTTGGACCAAATAATTTAGAGCTGGTCTGGTTTAGTGAATAACCGATGGTTTTGATAGTTAATTTGGTCTTGGACCAGAATTAATAAACCAGATCGGTTATGTCAAATTATTGGGCCAACTGGAATTCTATGGTCTTGGGCCAAGAATTGGGCCTATAATTTGTGACCCAACCCAAAATATTTAATAAAATATTAAATTAGAAATTTCTATTTTTAGTAAGTTACTAAATTTAGAAAATTCTAAAATAAGTAAGTTTCCCAAAATAGTAATCTTCTATTTTTGGAAATAAAACTGAAAATCCTCAAAAACAATATCAAGCTTGGATGTCTTTCCAATCTTGTCAGCTACTTAACGCTTATTCGATTACAGATATGGCTTACAGTGTGAGGTATCTGTTTTCGCGTAAGTAAAGTAGTATATAATCACTAATTTCATTGGGAGTCCCAGACTTTAGTGATTATATGGCTGTAAGAGATTGGTTTCCTTGACTGGGCCATCGGGAGTCCCGGGCCTTGAGATATCTGGTGTTTTGGGCCTTGGGCCCAATTCACAACCGAGAGTTATATGAGATATAACTAGCTGTGTGTATGCTTACCAAGTAAAGCTAATTCCGGGTGACGGCCAGTGGCCCACTTTGGATTTAGCTGAACATGGGTCTCGGAATCATTGCATTCTTATGAGGTTAAACAAAGAAATTTTGAATGCAATGCGAGTTTTCTTATAAGTTATTAAGATTACTCTTTTATGAACTAAATAACTAAAACTCTATTTATCTCTAAATTTCAGCTATGACTAGCACAAACAATCAAAACACTTTCTCGATCCGGTCTGTCCTTGAGATGGACAAACTGAACGGATCAAATTTCTTGACTTGGTCGCGGAACCTGAGGCTAGTCCTCAGGCAGGAGAGAAAGGACTATGTCCTTGAGAGAGCTCTCCCCGAGAGGATCGGGTCCAATGCCTCTCATGCAGTATATGATGCTTGGAATAAGCATTATAATGATGCGGTAGATGTGCGTGGTCTGATATTGGCTACCATGGACTCAGATTTGCTGAAGCAATATGAGAACATGGAGTCGCCAATAAAGATGATCAGCAGCCTGAAATTGAAATTTCAGGAGCAGGTAAGAGTGGAGAGATACCAGTTGGTTAAATCTCTCACTAACTGCAAGCTACCGATTGATCATCCAGTAAGTCCTCATATCAGTAAAATGATGGGTTACGTTGATAACCTGAGGAAACTGGATTATCCAGTTAGCCAAGAATTGGCAACTGATATCATTCTGCAGTCACTGCCATCAAGCTATGATAAGTTCGTAAAGGACTATATCAAGAAAGGCTTAACGAAGACGTTGACTGAACTGCATGACATGCTCAAGACAGTTGAGCCAAACGTGAAGAGTACCCTGTACAATCTCATGAAGGAGAAGGGTAGGTTTACTAAACCTAAAACTGACAAGGGTGAAGACAAAGTTGTCCAGATTTTGAATCATGGCAAGTGTGTGTCTTCTGAGCCCGAGTCAGATACCTCTTACGTTGGTAAGTGCTGCTACTGATTAGAGACTGGGCATTGGAAGAGAGATTGCATTAAATTCATGGAAGATTATGAGGAGTTGAAGTTGATGTATGAGACTACTTTCTCAGGTATTCATGTTATTACTTCAAGTTATACCTTATAGGTATTGGATACTGGTTGTGGCACTGATATTTGTTATAATATGCAGAGCCTGAACAACAGTAGAACGTTGAAGGAAGGGCAAGTGGAACTGCGAGTCTGGAAGGAGCTTGGGATGCTGCCTCAGCCGTAGGGTTTTCACTTGTAGATGCCTTTGAGGCTTGGTTTTGTATTAAGTAATTGCTACAATGTACCTGCTTTAAGCAGAGTTGTTTTTCATTTTCTTGTAAAGAATTTGAATGTTTTTCATTTTGATAAAAGACTAGTTTGTTCTTTTGATCTTAATGAAATGTTAATTGTAGCACCCTATTCAAGGAATGGGTTTTATATCTTAAACCAAAGAGTGCCTAAATGTAACATAAATACCAAAATGGTTTAAATCTGATGAATTAAACCTGATTTTTCTTGGCATAAATGTTTTGGTCAAATAGAGTAAATTGGATTCAGAAACCCCATAGTTATGGACTTTTGGGTTCATTTGAATGGATATCTTATGAGACTTGAATTCTGCTTACTGGACCAAAAGACAAAGGGCCCATCTTAGCCGAGCTAGAGAAAGGCCCAAAGGCTTATTGGAGATTGAACATACTTATGTATGTGGTCCGATGAGCAGTAATGCCAGAGAAAATTTCCTGTACTTCATTGTCTCTACTGATTACTTCAGTGAGTGTGACTGTGTTCATTTGATGAGACACAAGTCGGAATTCTTTGACATGGTCGAAAGAGTTCCAGAATGAAGTATAGAATCTAAATGACAGAAGTATTAAGACTCTGGATTAGATCACGAGTGAGAATACTTAAGTCATTGATGGTGTGATCATCTGAATGAGTGTGAAGTCGCTTCAAAGCTCATTTCTCCTGAAAAACCTGGAGGTGTTTCTGTGAGTAAGAATCAGATCTTATTAGAAATGATTAAAGATGAGTCACACGAATCTTCCATGATATTCTTTAAGAATAACGCTCTAGAAATATCTAAGTTTACGCTGAAATAGTTCCACCAATATCAGTTGAAAGACACCACGTAAATGTGGATTGTAATCGATCCAAATTCGTCTTTACTGAGTATTTGTAGTTGTGCTACTTCGCTGGTTGTCCTAGGGAAACCAAGGCTTGTTATTTTTACGTCCATTCTGTTTTCTAAGAAGGGGAAGTCACTTTCCAAGAAGAACAGTGGGAGTAAAAGCGTAACTCGAAGAAATTCGAGAAATACAGGAGGCTGCTCAACCTGTTGAGGGAGAGCAGCGTATGGATTTACAGATTTCTGTAGAATCTACACCTGTAAAGCCTGAAGTTCGCAGATCTGAATGAATCAGTCACTAATCCGAGAGTGATTTCTCGTCATTAGTTGAACCTGATGATCATTGAAAGTTGCCATGATCTGATGATCATTGAAAGTGACGAACCTGCGAAATTCACAAAAGCGAAAGTGAGCCCGGACTCCGAAAAAGTACACTATGTGTAAGTTAGCTTCATTGATCCATTCATGGATGGAAGCAAAAATATCGGAGTTGGAATCTTCGTTCTGTTGAAGTAGTCAAAGTTTTGACTTGAACAGGAACGAAGTGGAACTGTGCGTTTACTAAAAGATAAGTGGGAGCAATGTTGCATTTCTCATAGTGTATGTCGATGACATACTGATTCTCGGATATAACGTCCCAATGCTGCAGTCGGTAAAGGACTGGTTTGGGAGTTGGTTTTATGATTGACATGGGTAAAGCCACGTAGTTCTTGGATTTTTGATCTAAAGATAGAGATCCAAAAGAGCTGGTAGGACAAAGTCAGGATTCTTAAGTTGACAAAGTCCTACACGTTTTCAGCATTCCAAGAAGGGTTTTATGCCAATGTCATATGGCATTACGTTAAGCGAGATACAATGTCCTACGATAACTGCTGAGCTTGAAAGCATGGATAGGATTCCATATGCGACGGCAATTGGATCTATCATGTATGCCATGACACGTACTTGTTTTGATGTTGCTTTAATGCTAAGCAAGACAAGTAAAGACCAGTCAAATCCAGCAAAGAATCACTGGATTGACGTAAAGAATATTCTGAAGTATTTGAGGAATACTTAGGATAAGTTCTTGATTTACGGAGAAAGTGAGGTGCTACAAGTCGATAGAGTCTGAAAGGCAAGTTTCCAATAGACAAAGATAATTCCTGGTCACAGTCCGGCTATATCTTGTGTCTAACTGGCGGTGCAAGGCACTGTTGCTGACTCCATGACTTAAGCTGAACATTTCACAGCTTGAGAAGCGGCGAAAGAGGTTGTTTGGAAAGAAGAGTTCATCACTGAACTTGATGTGATTCCCAGCATAGATGAGACTAGCTGCACATCATAGGTCCAAACACCTTGAGGATAGGTATAACCTATTCCGTGAGATAAATGACAGAGGTGTTAAGTAGATAAGCAAGTTTCATCGAATGAGAACGTTGCTAATCTATTAACGAAGCCACTCCTTATGCCTAAGCACGAGTCGCGGACTGTAGCTGTAGGATGAGTGAAATTAAGATGTAGTCTTAATTTCAGTGGGAGTTTGTAAAGGGCTTTACTTAGTTGTTTTGAAAGGTTCATGTAAACATTTTAAAATGTTAATGAAATTTTTATTTCTGGATTATTTTAACTGTGATATAAAATAATCGTTCCAAAATGATTCATGTCACTATATATGGCCCATCGAAGTACATGAGTAGACTTGATCCTGAAACCCCATATTTAACGAAGTGACATAAATCATAGTGTCCATAGTCGAAGGTTGTTGAAATTGGAACACCAACAACCTGTTGAGACTAGATTGTGTTGAGACTTATGACCAAGTTTCGAGGGGTCATAGATGCGCGGCATCAAAGTCTACACATAGGTATATGTAGGGGAGCATATGACCGGACATGGCCCGCAAGATGAGAACTCTGCAAGATATTAATATCTGTGTCATAAGAAGTTCTCATATACGACTATAGAGTATAGTCCTTAGACCTGAGTTCGCATGCATGTGGCTGCACATGGAGTAATGCGCTTTGATCATTGTCTAACGCTGTTTCGTAACTGGGAGCTATACAGACCTTGGTTGGGTGTATTATGAATTGTGTAGTTCATAGTGATGGAACAAGATGGGATTTGTCCCTGCCGTTTAACGGAGGTAATATCTCTAGGCCAATCGGAGATTTGATAGCTGGTAAGAGAATGGCCATTCCCAAACGGACTTGCCCAAGTCGTTTGAATTGTCAGT
The DNA here is from genome assembly GCA_030180135.1 of Orychophragmus violaceus. Taxonomy (NCBI): domain Eukaryota; kingdom Viridiplantae; phylum Streptophyta; class Magnoliopsida; order Brassicales; family Brassicaceae; genus Orychophragmus; species Orychophragmus violaceus. The sequence goes on along the minus strand of CM058240.1, from coordinate 21,689,341 downwards.
ATCAAATCTGTTCCGATAAACATGGTCTGGCTATATAAGGATGACACGCATCTTGCCTTATGCCAGATCGAGATATTAAGACAAAAGGACTAGGGAATGTAGGATTCCAGTACAATCGGAAGATTGTTGGGAATGTCCTGTGTAGGATTCCAGTACAAGTGGGAGATTGTTGGGAATGTCCTGAAATCTACCGTACTATCTCTAGAAAGTATAATAAGTGTCGAGATCAGACATAAGTCATAAATACTGGGTGATCATGATGGCTTGCTAGAGTCCGCTCATGATCTATAAGTTTAGGACTTATTACCAGTATTGTATGATCCCGAAGGGTCACACACCATAGCTAACGGGAAAGTTAAATGGAAAAAATACGGTAAGATGCAATGGCATTTACTGTATTGGATCAGAGTTTTGGGCCAGACAAAATACAGGCTTTTGTCTGATTTGTGTTTTGGGCCCAAAAGATTAATGAGCCATTAGTCTAATGACTTGGGCCCATTAATGAGATATAAGAGAATCAGAAAAACCCTAAGGAAGCCAAGCTTCTGCGATTTTCTCCTCTGTGGCCGCGGGTCTCTCTCTCGAATCTCTCTTTCCTGATCTGATCCATCTCTTTGGTCTAGCAGCCGTCCCTTGCTTGTAAGAGTGTGGATACCAAAGGAGGAGCAGGTTGTTCATCTGTTCGTTGATCTCGACATTACAATCATTCCGCTGCAAAAGGTAATGTCCAGGTTTGTTTTATGATTCAGTTACAAGAACCTAGATCCTTGATTAAATATGTGTTAGGTTGCAATCTGGGAATTGAACCTTGAATAACACAATAATCCTACACGAAGGACATGACTTTGTAGCAGTACGTGCCACGATCAGCTATGAACGAGGTCTTTTCTTGGTCCTCGGGGTTCATTAGTATTTGGTTGTACCCCGAAAAGGCATCCATAAAGGACAGTAGTTGGTGTCCGGCGGTGGCTTCGACCAGTCGGTCGATGTGGGAGTGGGAAGCTGTCCTTCGGACATGCTTTGTTGAGGTCTGTGAAATCTACACAGACTCTCCACTTTCCGTTCATTTTCTTGACCACTACGGGGTTTGCAAGCCAGTCGGGGTACTTGACCTCTCTGATCGATCCGATTTTTAGTAACCGATCGACCTCGTCGTTGACGGCTTGAGCTCGTTCTGGGCCAAGTTTTCAACGTTTTATCTTACCGGTTTGTAGGTTGGGTCGACATTCAGATCGTGGCTGGTTACTTCGATGTTGATCCCTTTCATGTCTGCTGAAGACCAGGCAAAGGATTCGATGTTCTGTTTAAGAAAAGAGATCAATTCGTTTTTAACTGGCTCTGATAGGTCAATTCCGATGCCGAAAAATATTTCGGTATGAGCGTCGTCTATGCAAACTTGGGTTGTGAGGTCCTTTGGGGGTCCTATTTGACTTGGGTCGTTCGACCTTTTGGTTTGCATGGTGGCGAGCTCTTCCTCTTTCCGTAATTGCTACGCGGGGGATTTCTCAATCTGCTTGTATCCGTTAATGTAGCAATGGCGGGAAATCTTTTGACTTCCGTAAACGGTTTTTACTCCTTTGAGAGTTGGAAATTTTACGCATTGATGGTAGGTCGATGGTACCGCTTTCATGTCATATATCCATGGTCGACCTAGAATTGCGTTGTAGGGAGCTGGCCGATCTACTATGACGAACTCTGTCATTCTTCGAACTCCTCCAGCTATTACTGGGGCAAAGACAGAGCCCATTGAGTATGTTGTTTCGCCAGCGAACCCTACCAATAGTGTCTTTTCCTCGACGATCTCGAAGTCGTTGAACTCCATCTTTTGGAATGCGTCGTAAAAGAGGACATCCACCTAAATTCCTGTGTCGATCATTATCCTCGAGAGTTCGACATCTCCAACTACTAGACACACGAGGAGAGCATCGTCATGTGGTTTGTCAAGATTGTTTGTCTCGCTCTCGTGGAAAGTGATTTCGTGGCATGGACCTAACATTGGGGTTTTCCCTCCTCTGTCGGTCTCGACTCTTCTTTGAAGAGCTTTGATTGAATTGACCGAGTCTCGGCATAGCTTGGAGCCACCGAAGATGAAGTCAACTCGTTTAGGGGGTATGGCCCGTACACCCCCCCCCCCGGTATAAACGAGGGAGATTGATTCGTGAGCGTAAACTCTTACTAGGAGATGGAGGTGGAGATAGCGCCGAGCCTCCCGGGGTGCCGCACAAGCTGAGTTTGCCGAGAATGACCTCGAGTCGCTTTCGCAACCCCTGGGAAAGGGTTTCGGGAGATTCCGGCTCCTTAGACCGTTCTCGTTTGTTTTGAGAAGGCTTTTTGGTGTTTGACTCTTTGGTCTGTTTACTTTCCTTTTTGTCAGATGGAGCTTGCTCCTCTACTTCCGATTCTTCTTTGCTTTCGGACTCTCACTTTTGGGCCTCGGCCTTGGCTCGAGTATAGCACTCTTCAGTCGAGTGTCCTCTTTTTTTGTGAAAATCACAAAATTTATCCTTGTCGAACTCGAATTTCTTCGAGCTCTTCGGGCTCTCGGCCGCATTAACGTTTCCTGATTTACGGGAATCTTTTTTGGAGTTCGATTTCTGCGAGCCCGACGAGTTATTTTCTTTTCGGTGCTTTTCTCTGAGGGACGTGGTTTCGTCCTCGAGGCGAGCAAAGGCCGATGCGTGATGAAGGGCGTCATCGAGTGTCTGAGGTTTGCAGACTGTTATTTCCTCGCGGAATTTGGTAGAGTACCACAGTCCGCGTCTCAGTGTTTCTATAGCTACTTCGTCTCGTGGGTTCGCAATTTGGATTTTATTTCCTTAAATCGGTCAATGTACGAGCGAAGTGTCTCGTCGGGTTTTTGAGAGACGCCAAATAAAGCTGCCTCAGTGGTCTTTTCCTCGATAAAGACTGAGTATTGTTTGAGAAAAGACGTCATGAACTGGGTGAAATTATCGATGGATCTTTCTTTCAGTCCGGCGAACCATTCTAGGGCGGAGCCCAATAGGTTTATGGTGAAGAGCCTGCAGAAAGCCGGCTCTCTTTCTTCGTCAGTAAGGTATACCCTTGCCATTGCTAACCGGAATGCCCTGATGTGGGCTTTCGGGTCCGATTTCCCAGAGAATTCTGGAAATTTCGTTTTCTTGATTTCCCGGATTCTCGCGAAGGCGATCCGGTCCGTGAATGGCGTTGTCGCGTTTCTTCGATCACTCGATCGATGTCGGGTGCCGCGCTTGTTGCCATGTAAACCTTCGAGCTTAAGCTGACGAATTGGGCCTTAGCCTGCTCGATGTATTGTCTTAGCATGTCATGTTCGTCGCCTGCTACAGGTGCGAACTGTGCTCGTACCTGATTCGACGTCTGTTCCGAGAAAACCGGATCAAGAAGATCGATTGTTGGAATCAGTCTTGTGTGGTCGATCTGTGGCGTTTGGAACGGTATCGTACTAGATCCGTCAAAGTGTCCCGAGCTCGAGGCGAAAGCAGAGCCTCCAAGTTGCCTCGGCCGGATATTGGAGTTATTCGGGAGAGGTGGTGGTCCGGGTAATGGTCGGTTTCCCAATCCGGTTGGATCTGTGACCATAGAACTCGAACCGAATGGAGTCGGTGTCGCAGTAGGGGTCGTTATAGGGCGGAAGCCGCTATTTGACATACTAGCAAAATTTCCCGACGTTCCTGGGGGTGTTACCACCTGAGAGAAGTCCAAGCATGTTCGCGGTGGAGGACTTATGGGGGTTCGCGGATCGCGCATTGATCTACTCCCCTGATTTTGGCTAGCGAGCTCTTCAAGACGGGCGTTGATGCGCCGTTCTTGTTCCTCGAGCCGCGCGGCCAGAGAACGATTTGCGATCTCTTGGGACCGTGTGTTTGCCTCGTTGCTTCTCGTTCGGTTTACCAATAGGTTTAATATCGAACGTATTTCAGCGAGATCGTCCGGTCTTTGTCGCTGTGGAGCAGAAGGCAGTGGCGAGTTAGGTCTGGTCGTTCCAGATCCACCTCCTGAGGCGGGGGCGGAAATTGAATCATTTCTCATCCACACCCAGTTTCTGCTCGGATCGTTAGTTCCTGACAAAATATTTGTCGGGATCTGGCTCGTCGCGATTGTTTGAGCGACTGAGCCGGCTGGTGCCGAAGTCGTGGAGACTGAGGCAGAGCTCGTCAACACGCCATCGGTCTGACCCGTGGTTCTTACCCCGGTGGTGTTCTGAGGAACGTTGCCAACCGTTTGAGGGTGGTCGACTGGTGGTGTGGCGCTGGTAGAGCCAGATTGGTCGGGATTCATCTCGATCTATCAGATCTAGGATCTGATTCTTAAGACAGGAAAAGCTATAGATTGTCCCCACAGTCGGCGCCAAATGTGAGATATGAGATTCACACTAAGAATTTGTAATCGTGGATTTGGACATTTGGATATAGAAATGGTATAGATTTCCTATGAATTAAAGACTTTATTGAGATTGATCGTCGAGATAGAACAAACACAATCGAATAGAGAGTACAAAGTATAATAATCGAGCTATCTAGTCGAAGTGTTCTTAATTAGGGTTGGAATGTCTTGAATGAATCGCCACTTCTTCCTTAAATACTCTCTACTTTGATCTTCTTGTTCCGATATTTCGGCCTCGCCGTGATAACGATCTCCGAAATTTACGGGAATCAGTTGAACTGACGAAGACATGGTCGCTCTATCTCCGCATCATCTTCTATCGAGCTCGAGCTCGATCGCCTCTTACTTCGGCGTTGCATGGGCCTTATCAAGATGTCGATCGTATGGGCCCAACAAAGGATGACGGTCGACCTCTCTGTCTTGATTATGAAAGGGCTCATGATTATGGGCCTTTATTTTATTTGTCAATGGGCCGGATTTCTTAGAGGGAAATCCAGTACCAACAAGATCCAAGTCAAAACAAATGGTGGTTCTTTTCAGATCGAAGCAAAAAGACAAAACGTTTTCAGATTAAAGTCAAAACACATGTGGTTTTTTCAGATTAAAGTAAAAGAGATAGTAAAAAATCGAATCTTACACACAAAGAAAGAACATGACCAAGAAAGAGAACGAAAAAACAACGACAGAAAAAAAAAATGGGCGATCTTTACTTGTCATCTCGAAACGGAACAGATGGGAGGAAGAAGGATGGGAGAAGAAGACGAGGAAGGCAACGCTAGAGCGAGGATGGCGGAGGTACAGGGGGACAGCGGAAATGGCGATCGCTATTCCAGACGGCGAGAATAGAGAGAATGGTGGAGATTGGGTTTAGGAAATCTGAAATAATTACTGAGAGCTATTAGTAAAAAGAGAAAAAGTAACTAACTAGATTGGGTAAATAGCTGAATTTAGTTGGTTAAAATCTGGTTTATATCTTCAATCTGGTTTATCAAATCTGGTTAACATTAGTTGGTGGATTACTTGAAATGGAGGGTTAAAAGGGTAAAATCGCAAGGATAAAGTATCCTAAAACACTAAGGTGTCTTATTTTGTAATATATCTCCATATAGGTGTCCTTCCACGTAATAATCTCTGACAAAAATAGCATTGATTTGAACCATTGCTTTTTCTTAGGACATCTCCAACTCATTGTTGTTTTTGCCTCTAAATATTATAGTAGAACAAAATCAACTTAACTCACTTTTATATCTAGTTCTAAATAGTGATTGCTATTTTTTCCTCTATATATAGGAAAAGTAATAATATTCCTCTATAAGAGACTCATATTTTTTTCACAATTATCCTCTAACTTTTATATTTTAAAGATATATTTAAAATAAATAAAAAATATTTCTTTCTTTATTTAAAAATTAAAAACATTGTTTGCACAAATTTTAAACTTTTTAAAAATTTATAACTTTAAAAGAAATTTGTTAATAGTTTTATACATATATATAATTTCTTTGTTGCTTTCTAAAACATATTATAGTCTCATAAAAGTTTTTCAAAATAAAAAATAAAACAAAAATGGTTTAATTTGTTAATAGTTTTATACACACACATATATATATATATATATATATTAGTTAAAACTATACAAGAAAAAAACACAACGGAAAATATTGGAATTTCCGAAAACATAATTCATATGTTCATCATATGATATATATATAATTAGCGTATAAATAGTTTATATCTCGTATAAATATGTTTATTTTCAATATTAGACAATCTGATTTGCATTGTTTGTTAGGTATTTTATAAAATTTTATAATCTTATATGTTAGTTACGTTTCTCTCATCTTAATTTTAAGATGTAAACAAAACTAAAAAATGCTACAAAACTCACAAAATAACATTATATTTTATATAACTTGTCACTTAATGCATACTAATTTATATCATTGATAATTCTATTTAATATAGATTGAAAAAAATAAAACTAAGTAAATAATTATAGAACACCATTGTTTAATTTTTAAATTGAAAAATATTATTATATAAAAGGTAGATGGTGGTTTAAAGGAGGAGCAAGTCTTTTGGATATCCAACAGCCCCAAGGTTCGTGTTATGGAACGGGAAACTACGACCAACAGACTTGTCCTTTTTGACTTAAAGAGCATTGGAGGAAAGATTAGAGCTGGCCTAGGCGCTATTGGCATTCGACCATCCCCTCCACTTTGTACTCTAACGACCACAAACTTATGTTTTTTAACTTCACAACCTTTCCATAATTCAGAATTTTCTCATGTACTTCAAAATTTGGCACCAGTCACAGGGTCGTGAAGAATCCATGGAAGAGTTTGTAAGGTGTATCTTGGTGATGAGGTTTTCGAGTGTTGACTGAACCATTTTATCCATGTAATAGTGATTGAGCATTTTTATTATTGTTATCATTTTGTTATCATTTCTCTGACCATTATCAAGTTTGTGTAGTGTGAAGTGATTTCCTGAGCTGTTACCCTTTTGTATCTTTTCAGATGTAACTAACTAACAAAGCTACAAGAACATCCTCGCTAGAGGTGGATCTATATGTTTTTGGTGAAGACAAAGCCAAGATTTCAGTTACCTCAATGTAAGTTCTCTATTGTAGTATTCAGTTTCTGTAAATATGTTTTGTCTTAACTAACGTTGATATTTACTTTGGTTCTTGCTCTTTACGATCAGGCGAGCCACTACAAGAAATTCGCGTATTATTAGCGACTCGAAAATGCTATCTTACAAATATATAATATTTTAAAAAGTGCTATATCATCGACCGCGATAATAAATCGGACAGTTTAGATAACATTTTTATACATGGTATGGTTTTTGTATATATAATAACGTTTTTTATTTGCTATATTTAAGATACTAGCAATTATTTAATGTTATTTATTTATATTTACAGCATAACAAAAATGTTATATATTATTTTAAAATAGCATTTATATAAATGTAATTGTTTTTACTTATTGTTTTTGTTGTCCATTTCACATATTTTGGATTCATATATTATTTTATGAATATATATAATTAAAAAAGATTTGATTTATTTACAAAAATAAAGATAAATTATATAATAAATTGGAAGTTTACAAAACCTAGTTCATTAAAGAAACGATACAATATGCCTAGTTCTTAAAAGAAACTTCACCCCAATGATCAAACTTCACTCCATCCACAGGTATTGCAGAAGCCATCCAATCATCAGGGTTGCTACGTCGTGATGAAAACACAGCCATTCATTCTGGAAACTGATGGACTATGGCAAGCAGCAGCAAGAAACATCTCACTAACAAATTATGTTATCCTTTTAGACGCTCATGTGAAATCATACTGCATCAACAAGTAAAACAACATCAGTTTTTCAAGTTCTTCGATTACTAAGAGTAGGGCATCTTTTGTACCTGTTTAACATCTCAAAGTGTAGCTAAAAAAAGGAACTATGGTAATAGGGTCAAGATTTAATCCTATTCTACTGCAAGTGCACAGTTAAGTGATTGTAGTATATACGGTATCGAATCCACAGAGATGGTTTCGATAGATTAGAATTGTAGAGATTTAAACTAAGAAAAAAGCAATTTGTAGTAAACTAAATAGCAAAGCGAGAAAGTAAACAAGCAGCAGATTGTTGGTGGTGAAAGCAGTCAATTAAACGCGCTAAGTCTAGGGCGTTCTCAGGAAATCAGACAAGCAGAAAAATCAATCAGTCAGGATCTAATTAAGCACAGTTCTAGAACTCAAATCACGGATATAGAATTAACCAAATTTCTTTGCGAGAATTCTCTAAGTCTAAGTGCAGCAATCCAAATTCCTTTGCAATTATTAACAGATTAAACCAGCATTAATTTCAAGTTCGATATGTTCACAATTAAAATAAACCAAATTCCTTTGCGAATAATTTAATTGCTCAACCTAAATAGTTCAGATTCTAAACCACACTCTCGTGTCGTATTTAGCAACCTAAGATCTAGATTCTAATTGATCAGGTTAGAACTAGCATTAAACTCAATTTAGATCGAAGAACATTCTATTCATGTGAATCCTTAACTGAATTAAACAAGTCTAGCAAGTCATGAAATCCTTAATGAGAAACCCTAAACCTAACTATGAATCTACTCAGACATGATTAATGAAACAGAAATCATAGAATTAATAGATTGCATATAAGAAATTAAATAGATAAAGGGGTTCGAAATTTTCTCCAAAATAGATGAAGTACAGGATCAGATCAGCCCCAAAAGCTCTAAAAATCTCTTAGCTCTAAGTATGAAAGCGTAAGTAAAATAAACACCAAAATCCTAATTATATAGGCTTAATCTCGGCTGGGGCTTCTTTGTAAATATTGGAAACTTCTGGGCCAAAGTGCAAAATCTTAAATCTTCATTAAACCGCCGAATCGGCCCAACTCGCTAGTGTGTCGATCGACACCAAAGGTGTGTCGATCGATGCAATCCTGATTTCTGGACAGTGAGCTCAATCTCTCGGCCAAACACTCTAAAAATCCCCAAAATGCTCCAATATCTCCAATTCTGCTCCAAACCTGATTATACCTGTAATAGACTCTAAAAGAACACAAAAGGACTCTAAAACACAATTATATCATGGCATAAAATCGGTAAAAACCATGATATATCAACTCCCCCACACTTAGCCTTTGCTTGCCCTCAAGCAAAACAGAGAACTAGAATGTAGTGAAGAGGTTTGAAAACTCTTCAGATTCTCTTTTCATCCTAGAAGCAACAGCACTCAGATTCCCCTTAGTAAACCACATGAAAGAATCAACCTGCAGACATCAAGACCAACATATACTTCCCCCACACTTAGCAACTGTCCTAAGTAAACTGCACAATCACATTCACGCATTCAAATTCTCCCTACTGACTTCTGCAAGTATTTAAGTGCGGTCTCACCTAAGGAGTATCGATCAAAGGCACATGGACTCTTACCTTATCAGCTCTAGACCACCATACTATCTTTCTCTAGTCCCTTTCTTCTCTTTTCCCTTCCTTAGCATTCTGATTTTTCCCCATTGGGTATCGTTTTTTTTTTATCAGTGCTCTTCCCGTTAAGGGGTGTACTTTGGACACATTCCATGGATGCACAGGATATGAAAGTTGTAGCTACCATTCCCATGACCACTTCGGAGTTACTAACTCATCCTCAGTTTATTATGTTTTTTTATTTTATGTGAGGGGAGAAAGGAACTAAATAGGACAGGTTTACAGGCTGTGTCAGAACTAACAAGGGAATCCGACACAAAGTATACCAAGCCCTTAGGTGAGAAATCTAAGTCAGTATTAAGTTTGAAGTCAGTAAAAGGATCCTCTGATACCTGAAGCGATGTGGGTGTCCTCAGTAGGTTGATCCATGTATGGGTTTTCTAATAGTCAGAGATAATCTGCAGCTTCATCCCAATGGTTACTTAAGTTCCTGCAAGTGCTGCTAATCTTCTCAAAAAATCATTGTTTCTTACTTAAAAGTTTTGACTCAATAAAACAAATTTTGAAAAATTTAACTCACTCTAAGAAAACAAAAGAAAGAAGTTAGTAGAACCTCCCCCACACTTAAGACACACTGTCCCCAGTAGTGTCAAGTGAAGGATTGGCAAAAAGAAAAGAAAATTTTGTTTAAGAGGATTGGTTGAGTTCTGTCGGGTTTTACCTCTGTCGCTCAGGCATCGATCGTTGCAAGGCGATTTCGCATTATCGAACAAATCCCCAAAATCGCAAAGCAACGACCGTTGCACAAGTGCAACGACCGTTGCATGGCGATTTCAGCCGCAATCAAAATCCCTAAAATCATTCTAAATTCGTTCCACATTATCACTAATCAGCCTAAAATCATCACCCACCATCCTAAATTTAGTCTATTTAAGCATGCAATCATCAATTTCAATCCAAAATTCTCAATTTCTAAAACCCTAAAATTGAATCCGAAAATCATAAAATAGAGGCACATTACCTTGGATTCGTGATATATGGGCTATAAGAATGAATTAAGAGTGTAAAATCAAGAGAATAGCACTTGGAATTGAAGAAAATGATGAAGAAATGAGAGATTTTGCGAATGAGGTTTTTCGGTTCGTACGGACAGCGAAAATGGAGAAGAAAAGAGAAGAGAAGGGTTTAAGGCACTTACCTCGGTCGTGGGTGCAACGACCGTTGCTAGTGGGCAACGATCGTTGCTGGTTGAACCAGATTGATTCCGGCTTAGCGCACGTACCTTAATTTTGAAATTGAACCAATTGCAACGACCGTTGCACAGGACCGCAACGATCGTCACAATGCGATCACCTCTCCTCGTCGAAATCTCCTTGCAACGACCGGTGCACAAGTGCATCGATCGTCACACATCTCCAGACTCGAGTTCTGTATCTGAAACTTAGCAAAAACAAACAAAAACGTGAAATCCTAAGAAAAACACCAAAAATAAGAAAGAAAAACACTTAAACCTAACAGTGGGTTGCCTCCCACTCAGCGCTTGTTTAAGGTCATTAGCTTGACCGGACGAACAAGATCAGTTTGCTGGAGATCTTGACAGAGACTTTGGTTGCCTCTGTGCAAGCCTCCTCATCCATGGCGGAGAATAAGCTGTATCAGAATGATCCTGTCCTAGAAAAGAAGGAGTAAACTGCTCGTAACGAAAGAAGTCACTCCAGAATCATTTCAATCCCAGGATCCAAAACCGTAGTGTGACTTGACTGTTCATCATCTCCATCCATAATGGTGAAGGTCTGCCCATCTATCAGTGGCTTGCGCAGCTTGTCCATCTCAAAGTGCAGCGGCTCATCTCCCAGGTGGAGATCTATCAGACTGTGTCTAACATCTATTACTTCTCCCGCTGTAGCCAAGAATGATCTTCCCAATATCAATGCATCATCAGGATCACTGTCATACTTCAGCACTAAGAAGTCAGTTGGAACTAAATAGTTTCCAACTCTCACCGGGATGTCCTCAAGGAGTCCTTCCGGAACTCTTATAGACTGATCAGCTAGGAAAAGAGAGGTCCTAGTAGGCGAAAAATCCAGCATACCCAGCTTCTCTGCCACAGAATATGGCATAAGACTTCCAGCATCTCCCAGATTACAAAGAGAGCGCCTAAAACTATCATCAAAGATAGAACAACTTAGCACAAAAATCCCAGGATCAGGCAGCTTCTTGGGAACCTTGGTTAACAGCACATCACTTATCTGTTGAGGGACTACAATCACCCAATCCTTCAGCTCTTCATCCAAGGGCAACATCTTGTTCAAGTACTTATGCACACATGGGTGATAAGGTGGATCATCAGATGATGGAATTTCTTCCAACTCTTCACCAATCTCTTCCAACTTCTTAAGCTCTTCAATCTCTTGCTTAATCACTACAGACACTGAGGGATATAATCTAATGAATTGTGCATAAATCTCATGTTGAGTAATCTCAGAAACTCCAGGGAATAAGCGATCAAGCTCCAAATCTGCATCAATGCCATCAACATTCGGCGAGTCTGTCTGTTCACGACCTGCATCGACCGACACTAGGGGTGTGTCGATCGATGCAACACTGTTTTCACAGTTTTCACCCGAGGGATTTTCTCCAAAATCCGAAAATTCGACCTCTTCTACCAACTCAGTTGTGCTTAGCTCAAATCCTTCACCTAGATGAGATCCATCATCAATGTACACACACCATGCCTTAATATGGGTGTCTGCCACTCCTTTTCCCTTCATAGAACTGGAAATCTGATTAACCTGAGTATCCAACTGCTTCATATGAGTGTTCAGAGACTCAAACTTTCCATTGAGATCCTCATAGACAGCATCCAACTTCTTATTGCAGTCCACATAAATCTTGGTCTGACTCTCCAGCAGATGTTCCATCATTGCCTCCATCTTACTCTCATGAGCAGTGGCTGTAGGAGGAGTCTGATAAGATGAAGATCCATAGGTTCTCTACCTTGTCCAAAAGGTTTCTGAAAACCACTAGTCTGTCCAAAACCAGCTGAGTTCTGATTGCCTGCGAAGGCACTCTTATGTCCTCCATTGAAGAACCTGTTTCTCTGCTGATTACCAAATCTATTATCTTGGAAACCAGATCCTCCAATGTAATTCACATCTTCTTCCTGAGTGTCCTCCTCAGTCTGAATTACCTCAACATCTTGGGCAAAGTGGACAGATTTCTTACCAGCTAGAAGATTACAAACTGTGTCCAGCTTAGATCTAATATCAGCAATCTCTGAATTCTCTACACTTCCACCAGATTTCTTCCTCCTCTCATCCATAGTCTTGCAACTGTTGCTGCTCACTAAGTTATCAATCAACTGCTTAGCTTGTGCAGGAGTCCTGGTGTTGAAGTTTGCATTGCTGGAGTTATCCAGCGCAGACTGATATGGGAGATCTATGCCTCTGAAGAAGATACCTAGCAATGTAACCTCAGTGAATCCATGGTGTGGGCAGTCACGCTGGTACTTCTTGAATCTCATCCAGGCAGTCTTAAGAGGCTCAGTAGGACCTTGGGAAAAGGTGAGTATGTCCTGTCTGGACTGATCAGAGCGTGCATCATCGTAGAAGTGACGCAGGAACTCACTCTTCAGGGCTGCCCAAGTATCAAACTGCCCAGGTGGCAGTTGCTTCAGCCATGCAGCAGCGTCTCCAGCGAGACTGTATGGAAAGAGCTTGAGAAACAGATAATCCTGGCAAACTCCATCATACTTCATACCAGTGATTATATCCTCAAACTGATCAATGTGATCCATAGGCTGCTCCGTGGGATGACCATGGAAGGCATTTTGTCTCATCAGCGAGTAGTAGATGGTTTTGATCTCAAAATCATTCCTCTCAAAACCAGGCATCACCAGGTGTAACGCCCCTTTCCCATTCTCCGCTGACCGTCGAGCTGACCGGTCAACAATCAAACAAGAACATGACCGATCGAACCCGAGCAAGTCGAACAGGAAAAGTTCGCCACAGGACGAAGCCAAAGATAGTTCGGTTTGAGACAAAGGCTCGCACCAATCTATCCTCGACTCCGCTATCCTCATATCCATAGCACAAGCGGTACCACTTGCACTACTTCGATGAGTTGTGTCGGTTCGGACTAAAACCTCATATCAGGGAAACAATTTCATTTCTGAGTAATCAACGTTGAGTACAGCGTTTAATAGAATTTCACAAACAATCGTCAAGTCAAATATACAAAGAAATCAACACACGAAATAATAATAACGCCGAACCGAGAAAACACCCAAAAACCCACGAATCAAAACCCGTCACAAGCAACCCGAAACCACACCGAGGACCTCCCGCGTCCGTCGCTACCTAAACCTGAAAAACACAAAAGAGTATAATGAGCGATCTAAGATCACCCAGTGAATCGGCTCCCCACTAACGGCTTCTAATCTATCTAGAGTCTACAGTCCCGCCCCAAAACCCAAAATAACAATCAACATAAATAAATAGTCGATCACGCACTACCACGTCGTGATAAACCCACAACACACAATCAATGCCAAAGATAAGGAGAAATAGGGAATCGAAGGCACTGCGGCACATGTCCTCGATTGGACTCGATCTATCTATCACGCAGCAAAAGAAATAACAAAACAACACTGGGCCCAACGAACTCGGTAACTTCCACGGGTCTACATCGTTACCTACATGGTAACTAACCCACGACTCCTAACCGTGTACACAAGGTCCCCACGGCTAGGACACCGTTCTCCGTCCATCGATACGCGGTGACTCCTGTTACCCCAGGTAACCTGAGTTTCCATGCGATCCGGCCCTAGGACATGACCCCGTATTCTCCGAATCGCACACCTACCGGCGTCACCCAGTAGGTTAACACCATAACCGGAATCGCCATGATCCGATTAGGCAAAACCCGAGGATACAATCGGGTCGGAAGTACCGGAACGTAAACAAAACCTAGGCTTGCGGAATCTAACGCACCCTAGAGTCCTAGTGCAGAAATATAAACACGCAGACTCGCTGGGACTCTAGCACAGATCACGCAATTAACAACAATAATAATAATAATTTCCCAACCCATTCCGCAAGCCACTATACTACCACCGCTCTGACTAGGTAAGATACTTAGCCAGCACCACTAACTTACCCGGTCCCGTGACCGGAGTAAGTGTCCGCAATAACAGCTCGGCCCAACACCGAGCAGTCTAACAAGCCTGCACACAAAGCTCACAACAACAGCAATACAATCACGCAATCACAACTCAATCACACAATCACATAATCACACAATCACACACAAGCAGGCTTATTAGGGTTTCTAAGTCTTTTAATCCATCCTCGTCCGCTACCTTGGGTTAGCGGATTGCTAACCCGTAGACGGCTTACAACACACACCACTTCCTTATTTAGCCCATCCTAGGTATTTTTATTAACTTCTCGATCTGTCGGTTTAGATTTAGTAAACTTACTAACTCCCCGACGTCTCATTATTAATTAATTGATTCATTACCCAAACCCGCTATTAAACCTAAACCCCGATCCCGTTATAATATTCTATACGTTTGTTTAGGTTTAATCCGTATTTTAATGTCGTCTTAATTCTCGTATATAGATTCATTAATTATCGTTCTTAATACAATATATAGATGCATATACAGTCCTAAAGAATGGTCTATATGAATGCATCACCCAATCATTACTAACAACCTAGCGGTACACAATTGATTAACCTTTTTAATTCTTTAAACCCTAACATGCTCATCCGATCCTAACCGGTTTAACATTAAACATCCAATTAATTATTAATTACTAATCAGGTTAATTAACGGGTATGCAATCCTAGCACTACGGTTTATCAATTTATGGTCTATATGAATCTACGAGTTTGTGAGCCGACTCACAGTGAGATAGGTGCGGTAATGGCGGCTCTGACACGGTATGAATCCCGAAACCTCCGAACTGGAACCCGAACCTCCCGAATGCACGAACTCGAACCCCGAAGTTTCCCGAACGTCCTGACCGTTGACCGAATGATTCTCATCAAGCTTCCGGACCACCTTCTCTCTCCTTCACGTCTTCTTCTCTCTTTCTTCTTCATCTTCACGTCTCTCTCTCTCTCTACTTTCTCTCTCTCCTTTATCTCTCCTCTTTCTCTCTCCTCCGGTCTTCTTCTTCTCCTTCTCTCCTCCTCATCTCACGCTCCTCTCTCTTTCCCTCTTCTTCTCTCTCCTCTTCTTCACGCTTCTCTCTCTCCTTCTTCTTCCCTCTCGGTCTTCTCTTCTTCTTCTTCTCTTTCTCTCCTTCTTCTCACGCTCTTCTTCTCTCTTCTTTTTTCTTCTTCTTCTTCTTCTCTCCTCCTCCGGATTCTTCTTTCTTCTTCTCTCCTCCTTCGGCTTCTTCTTTCTTCTTCCCCTTCTTCTCCTTCTTCTTCTCTCCCTCACGCTTCCTCTCTTCCTCTCCTCCTTCTTCTCTTTTTCTCTCTTTCTTTGTTGTTTGTTTTTGGTGTGATGAAACATGGAGGGGTTAAGCTCCTTTATATAGTGAAATGTGATAGCTTGAATGGATGACAAGTGGATCCTCCTTCTCTCCTTGCTAGCCACGCCAACACCTCTTAGATGCAATGCATCTTTTATTCTTTCTCAATTGATCACGTGAATCATTTAAGATTATGGAAAGATTCACTTCATCTCTTACTTCTCATTCCTTGTATGGCCACGTAGAGAAACAAAAACCAATCATAGTACATTGTACTTCACTTTGTTTCCTCCATAAGCCACGATAACCACTCCAAAAATGAGCTTTGATACCATGAATCTTCTCCTTCTTGACACATGTTGACACATGTCCTATGCCCTGTCCTTCTCCTCCATAAGACACATAGATCCTTCCCCTTGTGACACACCACAAATCAATAAAAGAATAAGATTCAATGTATTTGTCCATTCAACACATGTCTTCATTCTCCTCTTCCCATGAGCCACGACACCATATTCTAAATTCAGTGAATCTTATTTCTGTCTCTCTCTTAGCCACGTTCACCCTTCAACCAATCAGCAACTTCTTATTCTCGACCATCCCGATGCTTCCGTTTAGCCGATTTCGCGTTTAATATTTTAAAAACTCTCTAGACGATCCCATAAATCCTCAACCCACCATAATCAGATTCTCCATGCTATTTGATGAATTTAGCATTTTGAATCACTTCGTTTGGACACCCGTAGCTTCGGTTATGAATTTTCGAAGTTTTCTTCGGTTTTATCGGTTTCCATCCCGATAAGCCGTAGAACACGTTTCTGCTCTGATTTCTCCAACTTTGGTCTTGTGAACATTCTTTATATTAAAATATAATAATATTCGGCCCGTCTCGGCTTCCATCTCGACTTTTGGTAAAATTACCATTTTACCCCCGACATTGGTAAAATGACAATTTTACCCCTGGTTGACTTTCTGCTACCCGTTGACCGTATTTTGATACGGGGTATCACATTCTTCCCCACTTACAGGAATTCGTCCCCGAATTCTCCGTCACTGTCAGACTTCAAATCGGTTCCGAACCCTGCAAGTTGCTTCACTACTTCGTCCTGACGCTTCTACACTTGCTCACTGTTGCATTCCACTGGCTCCAACACTACTCAAATCCGCTTCACTCTTAACTGATACTTGGCTTCCCCACTTTGCTTCGACTTCCACAATCTTCTGCATTGTAACTCCTTTCCTTCTGGGACACTCTTCAAAAATCTGATCACCTGCTTCCGACTGTCTGATTCCAACAACCTCACTGAATCTTCTTCCCAACTCTCGTTGCTAACTTCATACTTCTCGGCTCTTTTTCTGTTGGCTGCTTGATAATCTGGTACACTTTTCACTGTCAACGTCTACCACTGTTTCACGGTCCGGTATACTGTCCCGCGGTGTCTTAACACTTCATCTCGCTTTCGGGTTCGGGTTCGGTCTCGGATTCACATCGCGTCGCCATTCCGTCCTACATTCAATACAACAACTCACTGGAACAATTAGTTTCATCCCGCTCTATCCCCGATATCACTTTCCCATAGAAATATGGTTACTTAATCACGTACCCGACGGTTACCCGTGATTAAATAACAATATACTATAAGTCCGTTCCCTCGTGAATCGACGGTTAAACACAGCCGTCCTCAAGTCGGCTCAACTCGAAGTAAAATTAAAATAAAAATCAACACTTTACCTTTTTAACAAAACCGAAGAAAAGCGATAAATCACTACTTAAATTTCCGCGTAATTAGCAACCCAGCGGTCTCTAAGACCCAAAACGATTCATCTATCAAAATCACACATGCCAATACTACGAAACTACTGCACAACCAATCAATCAAGCAATCAACAAGCATGAAAATGAAAACAAGCAATCACCACACAATCACGCAATCTAATGATCGGTCGGATGCGTCGTCGGTCTGGGTTCGGGTCATGATGAACGGTCGTCAGTTCCGCTCATCATTTGATTTCACACAGTAATCTATTTGCTTTCATAACCATCTCAATCATGCAAACAGTTACTATGCTACTCAAAACGATCAGCTGAACACTCTGCATTCACCACGTACATAAAACGATACATCATACATCATAAGGTTTTCAGTACATGGTTATGATCAGAGTACACACATAAGACCATCATCATATCCAAAAACCCATACGACGCCGCTATACATCAGAAAAGTCAAAGACGACACGCAAAGTCGCCTATCCGCCGATTTATCTACATGACAAGAATAGAGTTAGTGCCCCCAACTTACCTGGCCTAACTACAACTATCCTATCCTAACGCCTCCAGCAAGACCGAAATGCCCAACACCACTGGCAAAACGGCTTGCTGAAGTATCCGCTGGCAGGTGCGCCGGGAGGGTGTGGCGAGTGTGTGTCTCGAGATGGTGCTCCGACATGTTGTGGCTCGGCTATCGGGCAAGGATGAGCAATGTGACCTGCACGGCCACACACCTGGCAGACTGGAGCGGATGCTAAGCGCGGTCCACGGTAACTCGCAGACTCCTGATGATCATAGCTACCACATCACTGATGAAGAGGAGTCGGCTCTGTCGGCTCTGACGGGGAATCGATGAAGCAATCGGGTGCGCGATGACCCTCACCTCTACACAACTAGCAAGTCCTCACTGGCTCGGATCGGGATAACTGAACGACCGGCAACTGAATAACTGGTGCTGACTGGCTCGGAATCTCGGCGACTGGGTCCCGCCCGGTAGTCCTCTAGTACTGGTGCTCGGTACGGCTCTCCATCGGTATACACGGTCATGATCCGGAAATCGGCCAAGTCGATACTCCGTGACCCTCGTGACCACATCACGGACAGTGGTCGGGTCCCGGTACTGAATGGTATGGCTCTCGAAAACACGGGTTCACTGGTCGAGAACACCAATACAAGTGAAGCTCCTGCACTCCACACGCACTGCACGTCCTGTACTCCGGTATTGCTGGCGGCGAGACTGACTGGTCCCTGCGGACTCATGACGCTCAACTATAACTGCTCCGCACACACACACACACATATCCACTCCACCCAGGACACAATGCTGCATGACTGCAATCACAACTCAAAGATAAGTTAGTACAAATAATACAAAAATGCTACTCCCCATCTCAACCCCGGGTTTAACGGACGCGGCTCGGTTTCCTAATGGATGCTTGTGTGACACATTTTACTCGATAACACACGGAAAACACTCAAAAATGAAATGTTTCGAAACCCATGCAGAACCATGCTCTGATACCACCTTTCTGTAACGCCCCTTTCCCATTCTCCGCTGACCGTCGAGCTGACCGGTCAACAATCAAACAAGAACATGACCGATCGAACCCGAGCAAGTCGAACAGGAAAAGTTCGCCACAGGACGAAGCCAAAGATAGTTCGGTTTGAGACAAAGGCTCGCACCAATCTATCTTCGACTCCGCTATCCTCATATCCATAGCACAAGCGGTACCACTTGCACTACTTCGATGAGTTGTGTCGGTTCGGACTAAAACCTCATATCAGGGAAACAATTTCATTTCTGAGTAATCAACGTTGAGTACAGCGTTTAATAGAATTTCACAAACAATCGTCAAGTCAAATATACAAAGAAATCAACACACGAAATAATAATAACGCCGAACCGAGAAAACACCCAAAAACCCACGAATCAAAACCCGTCACAAGCAACCCGAAACCACACCGAGGACCTCCCGCGTCCGTCGCTACCTAAACCTGAAAAACACAAAAGAGTATAATGAGCGATCTAAGATCACCCAGTGAATCGGCTCCCCACTAACGGCTTCTAATCTATCTAGAGTCTACAGTCCCGCCCCAAAACCCAAAATAAGATTCAACATAAATCAATAGTCGATCACGCACTACCATGTCGTGATAAACCCACAACACACAATCAATGCCAAAGATAAGGAGAAATAGGGAATCGAAGGCACTGCGGCACATGTCCTCGATTGGAATCGATCTATCTATCACGCAGCAAAAGAAATAACAAAACAACACTGGGCCCTACGAACTCGGTAACTTCCACGGGTCTACATCGTTACCTACATGGTAACTAACCCACGACTCCTAACCGTGTACACAAGGTCCCCACGGCTAGGACACCGTTCTCCGTCCATCGATACGCGGTGACTCCTGTTACCCCAGGTAACCTGAGTTTCCATGCGATCCGGCCCTAGGACATGACCCCGTATTCTCCGAATCGCACACCTACCGGCGTCACCCAGTAGGTTAACACCATAACCGGAATCGCCATGATCCGATTAGGCAAAACCCGAGGATCCAATCGGGTCGGAAGTACCGGAACGTAAACAAAACCTAGGCTTGCGGAATCTAACGCACCCTAGAGTCCTAGTGCAGAAATATAAACACGCAGACTCGCTGGGACTCTAGCACAGATCACGCAATTAACAACAATAATAATAATAATTTCCCAACCCATTCCGCAAGCCACTATACTACCACCGCTCTGACTAGGTAAGATACCTTGCCAGCACCACTAACTTACCCGGTCCCGTGACCGGAGTAAGTGTCCGCAATAACAGCTCGGCCCAACACCGAGCAGTCTAACAAGCCTGCACACAAAGCTCACAACAACAGCAATACAATCACGCAATCACAACTCAATCACACAATCACATAATCACACAATCACACACAAGCAGGCTTATTAGGGTTTCTAAGTCTTTTAATCCATTCTCGTCAGCTACCTTGGGTTAGCGGATTGCTAACCCGTAGACGGATTACAACAAACACCACTTCCTTATTTAGCCCATCCTAGGTATTTTTATTAACTTCTCGATCTGTCGGTTTAGATTTAGTAAACTTACTAACTCCCCGACGTCTCATTATTAATTAATTGATTCATTACCCAAACCCGCTATTAAACCTAAACCCCGATCCCGTTATAATATTCTATACGTTTGTTCAGGTTTAATCCGTATTTTAATGTCGTCTTAATTCTCGTATATAGATTCATTAATTATCGTTCTTAATACAATATATAGATGCATATACAGTCCTAAAGAATGGTCTATATGAATGCATCACCCAATCATTACTAACAACCTAGCGGCACACAATTGATTAACCTTTTTAATTCTTTAAACCCTAACATGATCATCCGATCCTAACCGGTTTAACATTAAACATCCAATTAATTATTAATTACTAATCAGGTTAATTAACGGGTATGCAATCCTAGCACTACGGTTTATCAATTTATGGTCTATATGAATCTACGAGTTTGTGAGCCGACTCACAGTGAGATAGGTGCGGTAATGGCGGCTCTGACATGGTATGAATCCCGAGACCTCCGAACTGGAAACCGACCTCCCGAATGCACGAACTCGAACCCCGAAGTTTCCCGAACGTCCTGACCGTTGACCGAATGATTCTCATCAAGCTTTCGGACCACCTTCTCTCTCCTTCACGCCTTCTTCTCTCTTTCTTCTTCATCTTCACGTCTCTCTCTCTCTCTCTACTTTCTCTCTCTCCTTTCTCTCTCCTCTTTCTCTCTCCTCCGGTCTTCTTCTTCTCCTTCTCTCCTCCTCATCTCACGCTTCTCTCTCTTTCCCTCTTCTTCTCTCTCCTCTTCTTCACGCTTCTCTCTCTCCTTCTTCTTCCCTCTCGGTCTTCTCTTCTTCTTCTTCTTCTTCTTCTCTTTCTCTCCTTCTTCTCACGCTCTTCTTCTCTCTTCTTTTTTCTTCTTCTTCTTCTTCTCTCCTCCTCCGGCTTCTTCTTTCTTCTTCTCTCCTCCTTCGGCTTCTTCTTTCTTCTTCCCCTTCTTCTCCTTCTTCTTCTCTCCCTCACGCTTCCTCTCTTCCTCTCCTCCTTCTTCTCTTTTTCTCTCTTTCTTTGTTGTTTGTTTTTGGTGTGATGAAACATGGAGGGGTTAAGCTCCTTTATATAGTGAAATGTGATAGCTTGAATGGATGACAAGTGGATCCTCCTTCTCTCCTTGCTAGCCACGCCAACACCTCTTAGATGCAATGCATCTTTTATTCTTTCTCAATTGATCACGTGAATCATTTAAGATTATGGAAAGATTCACTTCATCTCTTACTTCTCATTCCTTGTATGGCCACGTAGAGAAACAAAAACTAATCATAGTACATTGTACTTCACCTTGTTTCCTCCATAAGCCACGATAACCACTCCAAAAATGAGATTTGATACCATGAATCTTCTCCTTCTTGACACATGTTGACACATGTCCTATGCCCTGTCCTTCTCCTCCATAAGACACATAGATCCTTCCCCTTGTGACACACCACAAATCAATAAAAGAATAAGATTCAATGTATTTATCCATTCAACACATGTCTTCATTCTCCTCTTCCCATGAGCCACGACACCATATTCTAAATTCAGTGAATCTTATTTCTGTCTCTCTCTTAGCCACGTTCACCCTTCAACCAATCAGCAACTTCTTATTCTCGACCATCCCGATGCTTCCTTTTAGGCGATTTCGCGTTTAATATTTTAAAAACTCTCTAGACGATCCCATAAATCCTCAACCCTCCATAATCAGATTCTCCATGCTATTTGATGAATTTAGCATTTTGAATCACTTCGTTTGGACACCCGTAGCTCCGGTTATGAATTTTTGAAGTTTTCTTCGGTTTTATCGGTTTCCATCCCGATAAGCCGTAGAACGCGTTTCTGCTCTGATTTCTCCAACTTTGGTCTTGTGAACATTCTTTATATTAAAATATAATAATATTCGGCCCGTCTCGGCTTCAGTCTCGACTTTTGGTAAAATTACCATTTTACCCCCGACATTGGTAAAATGACAATTTTACCCCTGGTTGACTTTCTGCTACCCCTTGACCGTATTTTGATACGGGGTATCACATTAGGACTGACCGGTTTGCAAGAAACTCATCCGGTCTGTTGTAGTCAGCTAAAGTCCTCTCATGGACTATCATCTGTCTATTTTGGTTCTGTCCTTGGCCTTGGTTCTGAGTTGTGGTTGCTCAGGAGGATCAGGGATTACATTCCCTTCAGCGTCAATCCGATGCCCAGCAGCATTGTACGGATTGTTATCTCGGTCCCTTAGGGTACCTTGAGAATCAGGCATAATGATTACCTTTTGTACCACCATCCTTGCTCTTCTTTCTCTTCTGTTAGTCCTCTCTAGACGTCCAAGTTCTTCAAGTCCGAGATTAACGAGGTTCAAGTTCTGATTACTTCTAGTTTCACGCGTCTGCATAAACTGTCTGTAATCGTCAAGCAACGATCGATGCTATCAGTGCAACGATCGATGCTATCAGTGCAACGATCGATTCAATCTCAGAATCGCCTAGTGACGATCGACACAAAGGTGCAACGATCGACGCAAAGCGAAATCGGTACCTGCGACAGAGAGAAAACAGAGAAAAATTAGTAACTAAAAACAAAAATAAAAACAAAACGAAACGAAAACAATAAAAATCCTAGTAGAAACCCTAAGTTCGATCCTATCGAAGACTCTAAGAGTCCCCGGCAACGGCGCCAAAAACTTGATAGGGTCAAGATTTAATCATATTCTACTGCAAGTGCACAGTTAAGTGATTGTAGTATATAGGGTATCGAATCCACAGAGACTCTGGTCTCGATAGATTAGAACTGTAGAGATTTAAACTAAGAAGAAAGCAATTTGTAGTAAACTAAATAGCAAAGCGAGAACGTAAACAAGCAGCAGATTGTTGGTGGTGAAAGCAGTCAATTAAAGGGGCTAAGTCTAGGGCGTTCTCATGAAATCAGACAAGCAGACAAATCAATCAGTCAGGATCTAATTAAGCACAGTTCTAGAACTCAAATCACGGATATAGAATTAACCAAATTCCTTTGCGAGAATTCTCTAAGTCTAAGTGCAGCAATCCAAATTCCTTTGCAATTACTAACAGATTAAACCAGCATTAATTTCAAGTTCGATATGTTCACAATTAAACTAAATCAAATTCCTTTGCGAATAATTTAATTGCTCAACCTAAATAGTTCAGATTCTAAACCACACTCTCGTGTCGTATTTAGCAACCTAAGATCTAGATTCTAATTGATCAGGTTAGAACTAGCATTAAACTCAATTTAGATCGAAGAACATTTTATTCATGTGAATCCTTAACTGAATTAAACAAGTCTAGCAAGTCATGAAATCCTTAATGAGAAACCCTAAACCTAACTATGAATCTACTCAGACATGATTAATGAAACAGAAATCATAGAATTAATAGATTGCATATAAGAAATTAAATAGATAAAGGGGTTCGAAATCTTCTCCAAAATAGATGAAGTACAGGATCAGATCAGCCCCAAAAGCTCTAAAAATCTCTTAGCTCTAAGTATGAAAGCGTAAGTAAAATAAACACCAAAATCCTAATTATATAGGCTTAATCTCGGCTGGGGCTTTTTGTAAATATTGGAAACTTCTGGGCCAAAGTGCAAAATCTTAAATCTTCATTAAACCGCCGAATCGGTCCAACTCGCTAGTGTGTCGATCGACACCAAAGGTGTGTCGATCGATGCAATCCTGATTTCTGGACAGTGAGCTCAATCTCTCGGCCAAACACTCTAAAAATCCCCAAAATGCTCCAATATCTCCAATTGTGCTCCAAACCTGATTATACATGTAATAGACTCTAAAAGAACACAAAAGAACTCTAAAACACAATTATATCATGGCATAAAACCGGTAAAAACCATGATATTGAAGGAATGTTTAGTTGAATCCTGATTCAATTCCAGATTCAGATCATCCTAAACATGCTGATCTAGGTTCTTCTCGAATAGAAACAATTGATGATCTCACCTGATACCTGTTAATTGCAGCGGAAAGAGATGGTATGTCAGAGATCAGAGAGCCACCGAGAGATAACTCCTCCAGAGGTTCACACACGCGCACCAATCAAGAAGAAGGCTGCTAGGCCACTGAGGAACTCGGCACAGAGAGAGAGAGAGTTTACGGCTGTCCAACTTAGGGTTAATCAGTCTGAACTCGAGTTTTATGACACAAAACTCGTCCTGTTCCGTTTGGGCCATTTGGCCCAAACACCAATTAACTCGACGGTATTCGCGCACTGTGTCGACCGACACACCTTGTGTATCGATCGACACAGAGTAGCTAAACCGTTTTATTCTCTCTAAGTACAGTAAATGCCTAGCACTTTTACCGTACTTCTGCTAAACCGTTCCTACACATTTTCTTGTTAGCTTAGGCGTGTGACCCATATGGGATCATATAATAAAGGCAATAAGTCCAAGACTTATAGATCATGAGCGGACTCTAGCAAGCCATCATGACCCCCAGTATTATATGACTTATGTCTGATCATTGACATACTCTTACTTTCTAGAGACAGTACCGAGATTACTGGACACAATTCCAACAATCTCCCACTTGTACTGGAATCTCTGTATTCATAATCCTTTTGTCACAATATCTCGATTAGTCATAAGGCAAGATTGGTGTCATCCTTATAAAGCCTAATCTTGTTCATCGGACTCTGATTCGATACTGACAATCCAAACGACTCGGGACAGTCCGTTTGAGCATGGCCATGCATTTTCCAGTATTCAAATCTCCGATTGGCCTAGAGATATTCACTCCATTTATATTGGAGGGACAAATTCCGTCTTGTTCCATCACTGTAAACTACTCATTTCATAATGTACCCAAACAAGGTCCTTATAACTATCGCAGAACGATAGCGTTAGACAATGATCAAAGTGCATCAGTCCATGTGCAGTCACATGCATGCGAACTCAGGTCTAAGGACTATACTCTATAGTCGTAGTAAGAATCTCTTATGACACAGATATAAATATCCTGAAGAGTTCTTATAAGCGGGTCTTGTCCGGTCGTATGTTCCCAAACATACACCTATGTACTGACTTTGATGCCGCGCATCTATGACACACTGAGACTTTGTCATAAGTCACGTACCAATCCAGTCTCACACGGTTGTTGGTGTTCCAATTTCAACAACCTTCGACTAGGGACAGGATGATATAAAACATTTATCAAATATAGGGTCTCATGATCAAGCTAAATGACTTCGATGACTCAAGATCAAGTCATTTACTTCGATGACCTATAAAATGGTTTATATCACTTTGGAACGATTATTTCATCACAGTTAAAATAATCTTGAAATAATAATTTCATTAAACATCTTAAATGTTATTTCAAGAACATATCCAATAACTAAATAAAGCCCTTTATTAACTCCCACTGAAATTGAGACTTTATCTTAATTTCACTTATCCTACAGCAACAGTCCGCGACTCGCGCTTAGGCCTAAGGAGTGGCTTCGTTAATAGATTAGCAACGTTCTCATTCGTTGAAACTTGCTGATCTACTTAACATTTCTGTCATTTATCTCACGGAATAGGTTATACCTATCCTCAAGGTGTTTGGACATCTGATGTGCAGCTAGTCTCATCTATGCTGGAAATCACATCAAGTTCAGTGACGAACTCTTCTTTCCAAACAACCTCTTTCGCCACTTCCCAAGTTGCGAAATGTTCAGCTTAAGTCATGGAGTCAGCAACAGTGCCTTGCACCGCCAGATAGACACAAGATATAACCGGACTGTGATCGGAAATCATCTTTGTCTATTGGAAACTTGCCTTTCAGACTCTATCGACTCGTAGCACCTCACTTTCTCCGTAACTCAAGAATTTATCCTTAGTATTCCTCAAATACTTTAGGATATTCTTTACGGCAATCCAGTGTTTCTTTGCTGGATTTGACTGGTCTTTACTTGTCTTGCTTAACATTAAAGCAACATCAAACAAGTACGTTTCATGGCATACATGATAGATCCAATTGCCGACGCATATGGAATCTTATCCATGCATTTAAGCTCAGCAGTTATCGTAGGATACTGTATCTTGCTTAACTTAATGCCATGTGACATTGGCATAAAACCCTTCTTGGATTGCTCAAAATGTGTAGGACTTTGTCAATTTAAGAATCCTGACTTTGTCCTACCAGCTCTTTTGGATCTCTATCTTTAGATCCAAAATCCAAGAACTACGTGGCTTTACCCATGTCAATCATTAAACCAACTCCCAAGCTAGTCCTTTACTGACTACCGCGTTGGGACGTTATATCCGAGAATCAGTATGTCTTCGACATACACTTTGAGAAATGCAATATCGCTCCCACTAATCTATTAGTAAACACACAGTTCCGCTTCGTTCCTGTTCAAGTCAAAACCTTGACTACTTCAACAGAACGAAGATTCCAACTCCGATATGTTTGCTTCCATCCATGAATGGATCGATGAAGCCAACTTACACAAAATGTAATTCTTCGGAGTCTGGGCTCACTTTCGCTTCCTAGGATTTCGCAGATTCGTCGCTTTCAATGATCATCAGATCATGCGAACATTCAATGATCATCAGGCTGAACTAATGACGAGAATTCACTCTCGGATTAGTGACTGATTCTTTCATATCTGCGAACTTCAGGCTCCACAGGTGTAGATTCTACAGAAATCTGTAAATCCTTCCGCTGCTCTCCCTCAATAGGTTAAGCAGCCTCCTGTATTTCTCGAATTTCTTCGAGTTGTACTTTTTACTCCCACTGTTCTTCTTGGAAAGTAACTTCCCTTCTTAGAAAACAGATTGGACGTAAAAGTAACAAGCCTTAGTTTCTCTAGGACAACCAGCGAAGTAGCACAACTACAAATACTCAGTAAAGACAAATTTGGATCGATTCCAATCCACATTAACGTGGTGTCTTTCAACTGATATTTGTGGAACTATTTCAGCGTAAACTTAGATATTTTAGAGCGTTATTCTTAAATAATATCATGGAAGATTCGTGTGACTCATCTTTAATCATTTCTAATAAGATCTGATTCTTTCTCACAGAAACACCTTCAGGTTTTCAGGAGAAATGAGCTGTGAAACGATTTCACACTCATTAAGATGATCACACAATCAATGACTTAAGTATTCTCACTCGTGATTTAATCCAGAGTCTTAATACTTTTGTCATTCAGATCCTATACTTCATTCTGGAACTCTTTCGACCATGTCAAAGAATTCCGACTTGTGTCACATCAAATGAACACAGTCACACTCACTGAAGTAATCAGTAGAGACAATGAAGTACAGGAAATTTTCTCTGGCATTACTGCTCATTGGGCCACATACATCAGTATGTTCCAGGTCCAATAAGCCTTTGGGCCTTTCTCTAGCTCTGCTAAGATAGGCCCTTTTTCCTTTTGGTCCAGTAAACAAAATTCAAGTCTCATAAGATATCTTATCAAATGAGCCCAACAGTCCATAACTATGGGATTTCTGAATTTATTACTCTATGTGACCAAGACTTTTATGCCAAGAAAAATCAGGTTTAATTCATCAGATTTAAACCAATTCGGTATTTATGTTACATTTAGGCACTCTTTGGTTTAAGATATAAAACCCATTCCATGAATAGGGTGCTACAATTAATATTTCATTAAGATCAAAAGAACAAAACTTGTCTTTTATCAAAATGAAAAACATTCAAATTCTTACAAGAAAATGAAAGACAACTCTGCTTAAAGCAGGTACATTGTAGCAATTACTTAATAAAACCAAGCCTAAAAGGGATCTATAAGTGAAAACCCTACGGCTGAGGCAGCATCCCAAGCTCCTTCCAGACATGTAGTTTCACTTGCCCTTCCTTCAACGTTCTACTGTTGCTTAGGCTCTGCATATTATCACAAATATCAGTGCCACAACCAGTATCCAATACCTTTAAGGACATTCTACTGTTGCTTAGGCTCTGCATATTATCACAAATATCAGTGCCATAACCAGAATTCAATACCTTTAAGGTAGAACTTGAAGTAATAACATGAATACCTGAGGAAGTAGTCTCATACATCAACTTCAATTCCTCATCATCTTCCATGAATTTAATGCAATTTCTCTTCCAATGCCCTGTCTCCTTACAGTAGCAGCACTTACCAACGTAAGAGGTATCTGACTCGGGCTCAGAAGACACACGCTTGCCATGATTCAAAATCTGGACAACTTTGTCTTCACCCTTGTCAGCATTAGGTTTAGTAAACCTACCCTTCTCATTCATGAGATTGTACAGGGTACTCTTCACGTTTGGCTCAACTGTCTTGAGCATATCATGCAGTTCAGTCAGCGTCTTCGTTAAGCCTTTCTTGGTATAGTTCCTTCTGAACTTATCATAGCTTGACGGCAGTGACTGCAGAATGATCTCAGTTGCCAATTCTTGGCTAACTGGATAATCCAGTTTCCTCAGGTTATCAATGTAACCCATCATTTTACTGACATGAGGACTCACTGGATGATCATTTGGTAGCTTGCAGCCAGTGAGAGACTTAACCAACCGGTATCTCTCCACTCTTATCTGCTCCTGAAATTTCAATTTCAGGCTGCTGATCATCTCTATTGGCGACTCCATGTTCTCATATTGCTTCCGCAAGTCTGAGTCCATGGTAGCCAATATCAGACCACGCACATCTACCGCATCATTATAATGCTTATTCCAAGCATCATATACTGCATGAGAAGCATTGGACCCGATCCTCACGGGGAGAGCTCTCTCAAGGACATAGTCCTTTCTCTCCTGTCTGAGGACTAGCCTCAGGTTCCGCGACCAAGTCAAGAAATTTGATCCGTTCAGCTTGTCCATCTTAAGGACAGACCGGATCGAGAAAGTGTTTTGATTGTTTGTGCTAGTCATAACTGAAAATAAAGATAAAAGGATTTTAGTTAATATGTTCAATATGATTAATCTCGTATTAAATTTAATATGATTAATCATGCATTATATTCAATAACATCAGTTACCCTCAATAGAATATAATGATTCCAAGATCCACATATAACTAAGATTAAAGTGGGCCACTGGCCGTCACCAAACCTTAGCTTATATCGGTAAGCCCTATGTCGGCTAATTATATCCGTGATATAACTCTTGGTTGTGAATCTGGGCCCGAGGCCCAATCCACTCTGATGTCTCAAGGCCCGGGACTCCCGATGGCCCAGTCAAGAAAACCAGACTATACAGTCATGTAATCATTAATGTTTGGGACTCCCAATGACATTTATGAATCACAAACCGTCTTATCCACGCAAAAGCAGACACCCTCACACTGTAAGGCCATGAATACAATTGAATGGGCTTTGACAGCTGACATAGAATGGACAAGACATCCAACGCTTGATATTATTTGAGGTTCGTAGGTTTATTTAAAAAAAATCATTCCCAAAATAGAAGATTACTATTTCGGGAAACTTTCCATTTTTGGAAACCTACTATTTTGGAAACTTTCTAAAATTGGAAACTTTCTAAAAACGGAAACTTTCTAACTTTAGAAATTTCTTTAAAATCCAAAACCCGCAAATCCAGAAACTTCTAATTTTAAGAAACTTTCTAATTTCAAAATTTCGGAAACTTTAATTTAAAATCGACTTTATAATTTTATAAAATAAATTTTAAATTAATCTGAAGAAAGACTCAAATAATTGGCCCAATTGTTTTAACTTCTTGGCCCGAGGCCCAAGAATTGGTCCATGTCCAAGACACGACCCAATTGTCCAATTAAATGACATAACCGGTCTGGTTCATTAAAATTGGTCTAACCAAATTTTAATTACTACGATGACCACAATTGTCAACCGGTTATTTACTAAACCGGATTTTCTCAATTTATTTGGTCCAACCAAATCAAATTAGAAAATCCTGGTTTAGGCACTAAATCCAATTTTTTCGACTTTGGACTTCTTATCCCGGTTTAACCAGACTTAATAAAATTATTAAATCTGTTTATTAAACCGTGACGTTTAATTTTAATCAAAATATTAAACCGAGCCTTAAACCAACCATGTCGATCGATGGACCAACCGTGTCGATCGATCCATCAACCACATCGGTCGATGCTCTCAGCATCGATCCTGCATCGATCGTGCATCGATCCTGTATCGATCGATGCTCTCACGCATGCACTGAACCGAGTCAAAACCCTAACCGTGTCGATCGATGTGCACCAACCGCATCGGTCGATGCACCAATATCGAACCTGCATCGATCCTGCATCGATCGATGCTTTCACGTGTTAACAGGGTTAACCGATAGGCTGTATCGACCGATCCATGCGATCGTATCGATCGATCCATGCGATCGCAGTCGATACAGACCTCTTGAAATCGCATTCTACCAAATCATATAGCTTGGTTTCTGCAATTTTATGTGTGTTTAGGTTCCAATTCTTGTTACTTAAGTAGTTTCTCTTATCAGTAGTTGATTCAAAACACTTTTAAACAAGAAAACAATCCTAAACATTGAATCTAAACAAGAAAAACCAGAACCATTAGCTCTGATACCACTGAAGGAATGTTTAGTTGAATCCTGATTCAATTCCAGATTCAGATCATCCTAAACATGCTGATCTAGGTTCTTCTCGAATAGAAACAATTGATGATCTCACCTGATACCTGTTAATTGCAGCGGAAAGAGATGGTATGTCAGAGATCAGAGAGCCACCGAGAGATAACTCCTCCAGAGGTTCACACACGCGCACCAATCAAGAAGAAGGCTGCTAGGCCACTGAGGAACTCGGCACAGAGAGAGAGAGAGTTTACGGCTGTCCAACTTAGGGTTAATCAGTCTGAACTCGAGTTTTATGACACAAAACTCGTCCTGTTCCGTTTGGGCCATTTGGCCCAAACACCAATTAACTCGACGGTATTCGCGCACTGTGTCGACCGACACACCTTGTGTATCGATCGACACAGAGTAGCTAAACCGTTTTATTCTCTCTAAGTACAGTAAATGCCTAGCACTTTTACCGTACTTCTGCTAAACCGTTCCTACACATTTTCTTGTTAGCTTAGGCGTGTGACCCATATGGGATCATATAATAAAGGCAATAAGTCCAAGACTTATAGATCATGAGCGGACTCTAGCAAGCCATCATGACCCCCAGTATTATATGACTTATGTCTGATCATTGACATACTCTTACTTTCTAGAGACAGTACCGAGATTACTGGACACAATTCCAACAGATATATCATCTGGCCAGCAAGCAATAGCACCGAGGTACAGAAACCAAAAAACGACTGCCTCCTCAAGATGAATGCAAGGGTGACGCAGTGCTTAAAACACCAGGGGATCTCTGAACAATCTCCAAGACATGTAAACAAACACCATACAACATCGCATCATCTGCTACCTAAAAAGGAACATTCATTGAGAACCTCATGTAAGTTTGTACATGGGTAGTGGATGTCTGACACTAAAACAGTCAAAGGGCATGTGGAAAAGATAGATTACCTTGAACGAAAATATGAAAGATGAATCATCTATGCCTAAATGTCCCTGCAGTAAATTTAAAAAGTATCATGATAAATTCTAATGAACATAGATGACTACAGAATCTTAGACAGATAATTTATTCCAAAATTATGTTGCAGTACCTTTTGTTTTCTCTCAGCACATTAGCAATGGAAGGAAGAGTTTCCTCTGATTTTAGTGTCAATGTTCCACTCTTTCAAGAAGTTATCGATCTTCTAAAAGAAGGAATTATGTACTCAGTAACCTTCTCTTCAGCAGCCAGTGTTGAGCTTTCATGTAAACTTGGAAACGAGCA
The DNA here is from genome assembly GCA_030180135.1 of Orychophragmus violaceus. Lineage (NCBI taxonomy): Eukaryota > Viridiplantae > Streptophyta > Magnoliopsida > Brassicales > Brassicaceae > Orychophragmus > Orychophragmus violaceus. The sequence goes on along the minus strand of CM058240.1, from coordinate 21,656,847 downwards.
TATGGGTGGTCCAGAATGTTATAGAGATTGAAGAGGCTATACAGAGACAAACAACTAAAAAAATGAGAAGTGTGTAATTTGTAAATAAAACATTCAACATATACCCTGATAAGACGATGAAGATATAACAAATGGGCATTGTGTTATACGAACACACAAATAAACCTTTCTCAGATATCTTGGAATATACAAGTTCAGCTGAAGTTACCATTAGGGAAGCCAATTCCAACCACTTTCCTGCTACTATCGATTCCTCAGCCTCTCTACATAGCATGGTAATTTTTGGCTCTGCAACCTAATTACAAAGAACACAAGTTCCACAATTTTAAACCATAGCTGGAAGAGTAAGTAATTTAGACTAATCTCAGAAGGAAGACTATGTCGTATGCATCAGAATCATGAAAGATTACACAAACTGTAACGCCCACTTCTCGTGTTCCACAGACGACGATCTGACCGGTCAACAATCAAACAAGAACATGACCGATTGAACCCGAGCAGTCATACGAGAAGAGTTTGTCACAATACGAAAGCCAGAGACAGTCCGGTTTGAGACAAAGGCTCGAACCAAACCATCTTTGACTACCTTTACCTCGTTTCCACGATACGAGGCTTTTCAACCCGTATCGCTTCCACGAGTTGTGTTCGGTTCGGACTAAACCGTATATCAAAAAATTATTCCGTTTTTATTACTTTTGAAAATTAGAACATTTTATTCATAACAATATACGGTGTAATACAAAATGTTTAGCGGGACGTCCCAACAAAATTTGAAACCGAAAGTAAAGTCAAATTGTGTAAACAAACCGATGCCAAGTCTCTACCCGAACCTACTCCGAGTGTCCTACGCGTCCGCCGAGCTATGCCAAACCTGGAAAACACAAAAAGAGTCTAATGAGCAATCTAAGATTACCCAGTGAGACGGCTCCCAACTACAAGGCTGCTAACAATCTAATAATCCCGCCCAAACCCAAAATAACAATCAAGTACAACAGCTAATCACGTGCTACCAAGACGTGATGAGCTCCACAACACACAAGCATTCAACACAACAACACAAAAGTAACCAAGGGAATCGAGAACACTGCGGCACATGCTCTCGATCAAACTCGATATATCTATCGCATCTCTAACGCAATCTCCATATCATCATGGCCCACTATGCGAACTCGGTAACTTCCACGGGACCACTTAGCTACCCCACGGTAACTAAAACCTCCCATGACTCCTAAACGAAAACACGAAGTCCTACGGCTAGGACACCGTTCTCTGTCCATCGATGTGCGGTGACTCGGGTTACCCCTAGATAACCAAAGCTTCCATACAGTATGGCCCTAGGACGCGACCCCGTATTCTCCGGACCACACAACTACCGGTGTCACTCAGTAGGTTAACACCATAACCAGAATCACCACCCGAAGGCCCGTGTCTGATCAGGTAACTACCCTAGGATCCAATCGGGTCGGAAGTACCGGAACGCCATCTTTAGACTTGCTGGATCTAGCGCACCCTATAGAGTCCTAATAACAACAACGTAAACAAGAAGACTCACTGAGACTCTATCACGCAAGACCGACAAAGTCAAATAGAAACAATATCTTAATCCTCAATCCATCCCGCAAGTCCTATCACCAACCTCCACATCACCCAAACTTACTCGGTCCCGCACCATAGTAAGTATCTACCATTACAGTCTACTCAGCCCAACACCGAAGTAGATAAACAATCAAGCAATCAACAGTCTACTCGTCCCAACACCGAATTAGATACACAATCACACAAACAATCAACAGTCTACTTGGCCCAACACGAAGTAGATACACAACCACACAATCAAAACACCACACAAACAATAAAATAGGTTTATTAGTCTTTTAATATGTCCTAACCTTTACTCATTCAATTATTAACCTTTACTCATTCAATCCGCTACCTTGGGATTAGTGGATTACTAATCCCGTAGACGGCCCATCAATCACACCACTTCTTTTACTTATCCCTTCCTAAGTATATTTTAATAAGTCCTCGATCTGTCGGTTTAGAGTTAGTAAGATTACTAACTCCCCGACATCTCATTATTCATTAACTTTCATTCATTACCTTTAACCCGACTAATTAACCCACCCCGTTATTATATTCTAAGTGTGTTATGTCTTTTAATCGTATTTTAACCAACTCATACTTTCCCGTATATAGATTCCTTTAGATACGTTCTTAAATACTTATATATGCATATACGTCCTAGCATACCGTTCTATATGTATGCATCACCCCAATCAAGCAATCAACGAACTATCAATCAATTAATGCAACACCCAAATCAAGCAGTCAAGGATCTATCAACGATTGCGGATATATGCTACCAAGCATGCTTCCCTTACCCTAACCATCTCATTGATTAACCGAGTTATTAAATCAACCTAGCCGTTCTAACCAATTTAATCAATCGGGTATGCAACCTAAACTACGGTTTATCAATTATGGATCTATATGATCTTAACTAAATGCAACATACAATTAGCCGACTCACAGTGTTATTATGACAACGGACGAACGGATTGATGGACTAGCGGAACAATGAGACCCGGTACGAACCCGACGCTATCCCAAACCTTCCCTGAACCTCCGTTGCTTTGACCCGACCTTGACCCGCACTTGATCGTACCGTTGACCTAATGATTCTGATTGAGCCTCCGGACCATCTTCATATTCTCTCTCCTTCTCTCTCTCATCCGGTTCTCTCTCTCTTCCGGTTCTCTCTCTCCCTTCCGATTATACTCCATCTCTCTCTTCTTCTTGTCTCACACGTCATCTTCTCATCCATCTCTCTCTATTTCTTCTTCTTCTTCAAGCTTCATCTTCTCTCTCTTCTTCTTCTTCACGCCTCTCTCTCTCTTCTTCTTCTTCTTCACGCCTCTCTCTCTCTTCTTCTTCTTCCTACGGCTTCTTCTTCTTCTCTTCCTCCTCCTCCTTCTTCTTCTTCTTCCTCCTTCTTCTTCTTCTTCTCCTCCTCCGGCTTCTTCTCCTCCTCCGGCTTCCTCTCCTCCTCCTCCTTCTCCTCCTCCTTCTTCTCCTTCTCCTCCTCCTTCTCCTCCTCCTTCTTCTTCTCCTCCTCCTTCTCTTTCTCCTTCTCCCACGCCTTTCTTCCTCTCTTTTTCTTTGTTGTTTTTGTTGTGGTGTGAAGAAATGAGAAGGGGATGGCTTCTTTATATAGGAAATGGACATCACCTTTGTAACGCCCCGTCCGCCCCTACCGGTGAGTCACCCATCCCTCTCTCGGGATCGTGGGCCCCACCCCTGTCTGACGGTCGGTGTGTTATTTTTGGTAGGCCCGACCGACTAATTTACTGACCCTACAATCACCCTATGACCTTTTCCGATGTGTTTTGTCCTCACACACATGCTACCACGAGTCACTTCTCGGAAGGTCACCCATCCTGGGACTACTCCAGCCCAAGCACGCTTAACTCTAGAGTTCTTTCAGGCAAGTGACCGGAAAAGGTAAGTGCACTTGGTGATATAGGTAGCCAAATCAATTCATTTAAGCCTCTCCACATATACCACAAACCGGGATGTTACAATTACTTGTAACGCCCCGTCCGCCCCTACCGGTGAGTCACCCATCCCTCTCCCGGGCTCGTGGGCCCCACCCCTGTCCGACGGTCGGTGCGTTATTTTTGGTAGGCCCGACCGACTAATTTACTGACCCTATAATCACCCTATGACCTTTTTCCATGTGTTTTGTCCTCACACACATGCTACCACGAGTCACTTCCCGGAAGGTCACCCATCCTGGGACTACTCTAGCCCAAGCACGCTTAACTCTGGAGTTCTTTTAGGCAAGTGACCGGAAAAGGTAAGTGCACTTGGTGATATAGGTAGCCAAATCAATTCATTTAAGCCTCTCCACATATACCACAAACCGGGATGTTACAATTACTTGTAACGCCCCGTCCGCCCCTACCGGTGAGTCACCCATCCCTCTCCCGAGCTCGTGGGCCCCACCCCTGTCCGACGGTCGGTGCGTTATTTTTTGTAGGCCCGACCGACTAATTTACTGACCCTACAATCACCCCATGACCTTTTCCCATGTGTTTTGTCCTCACACACATGCTACCACGAGTCACTTCCCGGAAGGTCACCCATCCTGGGACTACTCCATTCCAAGCACGCTTAACTCTGGAGTTCTTTCAGGCAAGTGACCGGAAAAGGTAAGTGCACTTGGTGATATAGGTAGCCAAATCAATTCATTTAAGCCTCTCCACATATACCACAAACCGGGATGTTACAATTACTTGTAACGCCCCGTCCGCCCCTACCGGTGAGTCACCCATCCCTCTCCCGGGCTCGTGGGCCCCACCCCTGTCCGACGGTCGGTGCGTTATTTTTGGTAGGCCCGACCGACTAATTTACTAACCCTACAATCACCCCATGACCTTTTCCCATGTGTTTTGTCCTCACACACATGCTACCACGAGTCACTTCCCGGAAGGTCACCCATCCTGGGACTACTCTAGCCCAAGCACGCTTAACTCTGGAGTTCTTTCAGGCAAGTGACCGGAAAAGGTAAGTGCACTTGGTGATATAGGTAGCCAAATCAATTCATTTAAGCCTCTCCACATATACCCCAAACCGGGATGTTACAATTACTTGTAACGCCCCGTCCGCCCCTACCGGTGAGTCACCCATCCCTCTCCCGGGCTCGTGGGCCCCACCCCTGTCCGACGGTCGGTGCGTTATTTTTGGTAGGCCCGACCGACTAATTTACTGACCCTACAATCACCCCATGACCTTTTCCCATGTGTTTTGTCCTCACACACATGCTACCACGAGTCACTTCCCGGAAGGTCACCCATCCTGGGACTACTCCATCCAAAGCACGCTTAACTCTGGAGTTCTTTCAGGCAAGTGACCGGAAAAGGTAAGTTCACTTGGTGATATCGGTAGCCAAATTAATTCATTTAAGACTATCTCAAATGGGTCGGGCCAGGGCCATTAAAAATTCTCCCCCACTTAACGGGAATTCGTCCCCGAATTCCGCAGCAACCATAACCCTCAAACCCCAGGATTGTCTCCCGAGACAGAATCGGTTTGACTTTCCTGAGTTCTGATACCACTTGTAACGCCCCGTCCGCCCCTACCGGTGAGTCACCCATCCCTCTCCCGGGCTCATGGGCCCCACCCCTGTCCGACGGTCGGTGCGTTATTTTTGGTAGGCCCGACCGACTAATTTACTGACCCTACAATCACCCCATGACCTTTTCCCATGTGTTTTGTCCTCACACACATGCTACCACGAGTCACTTCCCGGAAGGTCACCCATCCTGGGACTACTCCAGCCCAATCACGCTTAACTCTGGAGTTCTTTCAGGCAAATGACCGGAAAAGGTAAGTGCACTTGGTGATATAGGTAGCCAAATTAATTTATTTAAGACTATCTCAAATGGGCCGGGCCAGGGCCATTACAACCTTGGTGTTGACATGTGTCCACTCCACTCTTCTCCCTTATTATTCTTCCATGCCTCCTCTCCCATGCAGGGCCATAAAAACCTTATTTTAGCATTCATTTCACATATGAAGAGCCCATTTAAAGCCCCTTGAATTTGGGGCAATGACTTCTTGTAGATTCATTGAACCAAAAACTCACAAGGCCTCTTCTTCTCTCTAGAAAGATTTCCTGGCCCAAGCTTCCTAATGGGCTTTAATTAGGTTCAAAATAACTTCATTTATCAGCCCTAATCAGCCTGATCCAATCCCAAACTCCCTTGATTTTACTTTGGATTTTTAGTCATTAATTACCCATTAATGATCTAAAATTTATAACTTGATCTAGGCATTGAATACTGCTTAATCCTTTTAACCATAGATTTTAAATCTTCTAATGGGGAGGTGGTAAAAATTTCATAATTTTTGGTGGACGTTAGAGGGTCCTCTCGCTTGCCCGAACCTTGTATCAGTTTCTCGAAAAAACCGGTTTTATGTTTAATATTTTAAAAACTTTTTAGCTGCTTCTATAAATCCACCAAGCCTCATTTTCATATTCCAGATGCTATTTTAGTAATTTAGAAATTTGAATCACCTCAAACGGACACTCGTAGCTCCGGTTATAGATTTTACAAGTTTCTTCGGTTTTATCGGTTTCCTTCCCGATAATCCGAAATACTCATCTACGGCCGTTTCCACCATTATTAGTCTTCTAAATGTTTTTTATTTAAAAATAATAAAATTTGGCCCGTCTTAGCTTTCGGCGCACATTTTAGTAAAATTACCAAAATACCCCTTAACTCTTAGAAATTACATAATTTCCGCTCGTTGACTTCTTGACTGCCCGTTGACCAATTCTTGATACATGGTACTACACAAACTATTCTAGTCCAAAAGCATCTAATTGCGGCAAAGGAAAGGAAAATCAAACTGTCTATCATTCATCTGTCACCAACCTGATCTTATAACAAGTCGAGTTTCTCAAATTAACCATTCCCCACCTCACCTTCGCTACCAAACACGGCTTTCTCATCTCTTTCCTTCATATTACATCGCTTAGTCTCCTCGCTGCCGGTTTTAATCCCTTGCGTCACCTCTTCGCCGGTATCCTTTATCATCTTCCTCCTTTATACTCCATCGCTTAGCTCCTCTGGCCAGTTGCCATCTACACCAGCTGAGCCGGATCCTGAACAAGGACGAACGAACGCGATAAACTGATTCTAATGTCAGGAGAAGCTTACCCAGATTTCACAGTGATTGGATCGACAAAGAAGGGTGTCAGAGACAGAGACATAGGATTGTGGCTAAGAGATTGAATCGCCTATGGAGTCACCAAGATACAATTACGAAGGTTGCTTTTCAAAGTAAACAGAGGAAATTGTTGTCAAATCTGATTCGTCAAGATGAGGGAAAGATCGAAGAGAGCTGACAAAGGAGAGAGTCGCGGCGGATCTCTGCGACCAGAAAAAGGATGTATGAAATTATGTTTAGGGTTGAAAGTGAATGAATGAAAAAAGAAAAGAGAGAAAACTTAAGTCTCAACACGATGGAATGAAAGGGGGACTGAAAATTTGCTTGTTATTATTATATCAATAATTAAAATTAATGTAGTGTTAAAGATTAAAAATTTAAGGTTTAGAGTTTGTGTTTAGGGTATAGAGTTAAATTTTTAGATTTTTAAAATGTAGTGTTTATGATTAAAGATTAAAAGTTTAGGTTTCAGGGTTTATGTTTAGGGTATAGAGTTAAGGTTTTAGGGTTTTAAAATGTAGTGTTTATGATTAAATATTAAAATTTTAAGGTTTAGGTTTTAGAGTTTAAAAATGTAATGTTTATGATTAAAGATTAAAATTTTGGGGTTTAGGGTTTGTGTTTTGGGTATAGAGTTAAGATTATAGAGTTTAAAATGTAGTGTTTATGATTAAATATTAAAATTTTAGGATTTATGGTTTGCTTTTAGAGTATAGAGTTAATGTATTAGGGTTTAGAGTTTAGGGTTAGAAGTGTAGGGTTTAAGTCTTTATGGTTTGTGTTTGTGGTCTAGTGTTTAGGATTTAGATTTTAAGATTATAAAATAATTATAAAATAATTATAAAATAATTATAAAATAATTATAAAATTAATTCAAAAATTTGAAATTTCTATATAATTAAACACTCATTAATCGATAAAATATTATATTTTTATTGTTAGTAGTGAAGTGAAAAAGAGAAATCTTATTTTGTTAGTCAAAAAAAAAAAGTTAGAGAAAACAAAGTAGAGAGAAGGAAACTAAAAACAAGGGAGGGAAGTAAAAAAATTTGGCGCTCATGTTTTCCACGTCAATTTACATAGCGTTTCATATCAAACCGAGTAAACATAGCGTTTGTATTTTTGTAAACGCTATCTAAAATATAGGAGAATACCAACCATAGCATAAACACTAAAAATGCTATATGCAACTGCTATTGATACGCAAATTTTTTGTAGTGAGCAAAACCACTGAACTCTCGAGACTTGAATGGTTTGTTGCATTCTAAAGCTCTCTCTATAATTCCACATGTATTGTTCTGTGCTAAATGGTATTTTTCTTCTATTATAATATTGCAGAGAGGACTAAGGTGACTTTGAGATCATTATTTTTCTGTTTTGAGGAATGTGTTAAGATATGCATATTACAAATTCAAAACATTTATGTTTGCATTTTCTTCCCAAACACTATCCAAAGGTTTAATGAGTCGGAGAGTATAGACTGAAAGAGATTAAGCAGTTTGAGGGGATAAGAAACGAGGTCATTGCAGCTTTGGGAGATAAAATCAAAGAGTTTATTGGTCATAAAGAATATTCAAGGTGAAGTTAATGTAAAAAGATTGTTTCATTTGGATTCTTGCAGTTATATAATCTGTGAAAAAAAAATTTATAATGATGGTTTTGTAGTTAATGGGTGCTGGTTTAGACGGAGTGAAGAAGAAGAGACTAGCGATTTCATAGAGGATTAATCAACTGTGAGTGAGAGAAGTTGAAGGCAACCAAAGATGAGTTTCATTATGGTGGGGTTTCTGAATTAGTAATATTGTATTGTCATTTTTTCGGTATCAATCAAAGACTTTTATTACTTGTTATGTATTGGTGTGAAATTGTTGTCAGGCGTGGCTTTGCTTAATAATACAAACATGTTTTCTTTCCATCATGTTTGGTTTACAGATTCATTATTGAAAGCGGGTTTCCATATTTAGCAATTAAATAAAAATGAACAATAACGTATAACAAAAATTTGAATGTTATAATAAACAGTTGATAAAATATAACAATTTAAAACTGATATTATATAGTAGTTAATTGCAGACAAATAAGCACTTTAGTGTATGAAAATATGATATTAGAACCAAAAACCGATATCTAAAGTGTTTGACATATTATAATGGGCGATGATACATCGCTTGTTAAAATGCTATGATATCATTAGATAGCGTTATTTAGCCATTAAAAAAAGCTTTTTCTTATATGGTTTACCATCAACAAATCTCTTAGACCATACACAAATTTGTGGCACGAAATCTGAAAATTTTACGTTGAAATTTGGATATCATGTGTAAAGAGAATTTCATGATACAGTAATAATAAGCCCTTTTTCTGAGCCAACTGTGAAGTCATTACATACATATTTATGGAAATTAAAATGTCCATCAAAGTTAACAAATTTCATATGGAAATTAATTTATGGATGTCTAACAATAACAAAAAAAAAGTTGAAATCTAGAGGGATTACTTATGATGTACAATATGCCAAATGTGGAAGATGAAGAAACAATAAACCATGCCCTATTTAAGTGAGCTCTACAAACATGGGTTTTGTCAGGGATTCTTTCAAATATGAGAGTGTTTCCCACGTCCTCAGTATTTGCAAATATGGATTACTTATTCTAGAAGCTTCCGTCGGATAATAAAAATAGTTGTTTCGCTTGGATATTATAGTACTTTTGGAAAAATCTATTATATAATGGGAGAAACTTCTCTCCCCAGAATGCGCCACGTCAGCATTCTCTTTTAAAAAATCAATTGGGCTTTCGCCACCCACTTACCTGAATCGTGCATCGCCTCCTCTAAAAAAAAACAAAGCCCAATAACTTATGCACGTCTTATCATCTTCATCCTAAAGTTTTATTCTGCAAACGTCATACACGTATAACTCCGAAGATTGGTGACCCCAACCTAACCGTCACCATTAAATTCTGATAATCTCTTCTCGGCTTCCTCATCTCAACCTCATTCAATTTGGTAGACCCTTCGATTTCCCATCCTCGATTTCCCATCCCTTTCAGTGATCCGAATCTCGGCAGTATAAATCCTTATTTTCACCCCGACGAGCTTACTCTTCAAACCCTAATTCTAAAGTTTTGGAGTTCCTAAAGCTCTGGGAAGAGACGGAGGTGTAACGATGGTGCAGACGGTGGCTACAGAAGTGGGAAGAATGAGGCTGTAGGTATCGGATACGGAACAAGGTTCGAATAACGGAACCGAATCTGATGTAAGTGGATTTGTGCTGGGAACATTGATTCACAGGTGGATTAAGAACACCTTCGTCGGCTTCGTTTCTCTCTTTCGGTATGGAAGCAAAAGGCTCTTCTCCAACCGCTTATCATTTTCTGCTTCGTTCTTCTTCTTCTATCTGGTGACTTGAGCGTTATTGTTGGTGACAACGGTTTTCTCTGAGAAAATTGTTTGAAGAAATGGAGATGTAGAGAATAAGAGATGGTCGGAGGGTTGAATTCAAAAAGGAGCCCTTCTTCGTGTGTGTCAGTAAACGGTCATGCGACCAAGCTCCATTACTTGCAATTTGATTCTTGGTGAGAAGTGGGAATGAAAGGGGTGCAACTGTCATCTCATTGAAACCATCTGGAAGTTTGAGAAATCATCGACCAGAGATCTCTTTGATGGTTCCTCTATGGTACACTCTAACATTTTCCAGGTTTTCCCATGGTATATTAAGGTTTATTATCATACTCTGCATGTCTTTGTGGACCAGAAACAGTAGACAGTAAGTCATATCATCAAGAAGATCATAGTCTGGCCATCGACAGATCAGATTGGTGTGATAGAGATGATGTTGGAACCACGGGTCTAGAGATATGGAGAGACTGTGCAGGAGAAGTAGATATATTGGTCGTCAGTGGTGGAACGATATACGGATCAGGAAAGTACCTCATGGAGAAGAAGAAAGACTTTAAGGTACAATCTTATATGTAGAAAAGGCCATTCATATCATGAGAAACATTAGTTTACATACTCGGATCTTGAGTACCTACAGGTTTACGGGTGGAACCTACAAAAAGTCCATTACTCAGTGGAGGCCAAGCGGGTAAGAGTAAGCTTTTTGACAATCTTGAGTCTTAACATGAATTCTGAATTCATGTCGAAGAGAACTCTGATTTTTTTTTACCTCGAACTGAACTCTGAATTCAAAAGCTGTTAGATTGACTTATTGATTACTTGAAACAGGGTCTTGAGGTTATTGAAGCCCATTATTTGTTTCGAGCAGAGTATGACGATATAGAGAGATTGTCATTCATCCTCAAAGTATCATACACTCCATGATTGAAACACAGGTTTTGCTTCTGAAAAAAATATAACTGCATTTTCGTTTGAAATAAAGGAAAAAAACGGTTGAACATATATTTTATCTTAGTTAAGGCAGAAGATAATTATTTTGCCATTCCTGTTTTTAAAAGTGTTTGGTTGACACACCAGCTTGATCTACATTGTTTAGAAGGCTTTGACCGTTTAGATCCTTATTATTTTGCATGGTTTCAGAAAGATTCAAGATGAGGTGCTTGGTGGGGGAAGAGACTGAGAACATGTTAGACTGAAGCGGGAAGTACAAGTTGAGGTATAATTTTAAGGGATTGTTATGCAAATTTGTTACGACCTTCCTGCTGTAGAAGCTTATTTTTTTCAATAATATCATGCTTAAATTCGCATCGGCCAAAATGGTATTATATTGCTTTACATTCACTTGGGTAATACAAATGATATTGCTTACACATGTAGCCTTTTTTTGTTGTCTTCGCCCCTTTTATCCTGCTACTCTCAAATGTGGAAGATTTCTGCGTCTAATTTTATGGCCTGGTCGTCTTCAAAATCCTTTATTCAGTTAGAAGGTGGACGATGACAAAAACGCGTCTGTTTTGCGCATACGTGGCGAGAATATCCGGGAGAGTTAGCACATTGTGGTAGATAGCGAGGGAAACTTTTACCCTATAGAAGGTTTTGTTTTGAGCCATGCGCTGAAATGACCTTTTGTATTGAGAAAGGTAGATACCCTCTGTTTACTATTTTGTCTCGATGCATTCCTCACATTCTCATAACTGTCAGTGTCACGCTGAACAAAGACGCACACAAGTTTGGGAAAGTTGTGTAGTTACCTGTTGCTAGGTTTGGTATGGTGGGAATTAACATCCTCAATGTGGGGCTCATAATGGATTTGTTTCAAGCTTTCAGAAGAGAGAGAAGCAACAAAAGAAATCAAAAGAAGAGTGACCATGGAGAATGATATTAGCCAATTAATTTAGAAGCCATTTGTAGATCATTATCAACATCAACTGAATCCACGTTTTTTTAATGGCCACTACTCACTCATATGTTGTTTATATCTAACGTTTTACTAATATTTTTTAGCTTCCAGATTCTGAATGTACTATTAAGGAAAGCTACATGTAATATTATTTGATAATGATTACTTAGCCTACTTGGTTCTGATATTTTGGCGACTGAGTTCTCCTCATATTAATCTTATACAGATTTTTGTTTTCTAGAAGTACACATGTCAGAAGTTAAAAATACAAAAAAAAAAAAAAACAGTCCACAAATATATAACTCAGTAAAATCGTTTTTATGGCATATGCAAATTGCAGTCATGTATGTAAAAATAAACACATATATTGTAAATGGGATGACGACAATAGTATACTACTACCAACTCCATTGTACAAGGATAGAGTAATGGAAATAGACTGATTTGAAACTAACCAATGAAACCAGAAAACAACTACAGAGTAAAAGAGATGGGAGAGAATATAATTAAAGAATAAAGAGTAGACCGCAAAAATTGCCCAAAAGAAAAGCAACGTGTTTTGCTCTTAAAAATCTTTTTTACTTATTTGGTGGGTTCTGCAGTTGTGTAGTTCACAGTCCATCAGATCTATTGGCGCTTGGCTTGGCTTGGCTGTAACCAATTTAGTCTGGTTATCGATCCGACCTAAGTACATAACACCAGTAAGATTTCTAATCCGTCTCCTTATCCAATCTCTAACCAAATGTGATTGTCAATTTTAGAGGATCTTATGCGATGACAATCAACAAAAGCCAAGGCCAGACATTGAAAAAGGTTTCATTGTACCTATCAAACCCGGTATTCACACACGGACAACTATATGTTGCGTTGTCACGCGTTACGTCACTTAAAGGGCTAGCCATCCTAGACACATCGCATACACAAAAAAGAAGAACAACAAGTTCTCCAACATTAACGCCTTAAAAATAAAACACAATGACAGTGTTAATAAACATCATCGGAACATTGACCAACCTACACACATCAATTGTCTAACACAATCTAATTGTGAAAATTGCAGGAAAAACTGTCGAGCCACAAGTAAGCCAGACAAACAGGTGACGAAGCAAAACCTTCATCATCGAATACATTGGTATTGGGTTTTGTGTGTTATTTTGAGAATGTACTGAAGATTGTGTCCTAAAAAATTCGTTACTATTTTTTAATTTTCTGGGTTTGAAGATTTTGACGAGTGCTCCCCAGCACATCAAACATAGATGTTGCTTCCTCTAGCTGGTCATTTTTTTTTCTTCAGAATAATTCTTTCACGATTACTTCCGTAATTGTTTTGATGTTAATGTCAATTTAAACTACATTCGTGTTTGAGTCGTCGGACATATTACATGTGCACAAAAAATAACGTTAATCAGATATTGCATGTACTAACGGCTGATGGAGACATGGATAACAAGATCCAAATCAAATGAAAGAGTGCCTTGCGACACAAGTAAACATTTCTTCTCTAGAGAGACTGCATACTACTTATTCATACTTCGCGGTAGATCACCAACATCCACAAGCAACTCCTATACAACCACAGAGCTAAAGGTTTTGTCGGTGCCTAATCACTTGGGTGAGACCATTAAGCGTGTACATGCTAATGGCTCTGTAAGTAGCATTATACTCGGAAGCTTCTTTGCGGCTGTGAAGTATTACGTACATTAATCAGTTTAAGGATCGGAATAGGGTGGGGTAACGTCTTTTCTTACTTCTATCAACATTTTTCTATAGCCAAACTATGTTTAGCTGCTCTTTCTCACTCCAACTTTTGTCAAATACAAATCTGACATGGATATATGAAAACAACTAACCCACCATACTAAGGTAGAACGAAGACTCTCTAAACTTCATACATATTACATATGCACAAAAATACATATGCATACGTTCTCTTACTCAACTCAACTTCTGTCAGTAGCAAATATGACATGGAAAAAAATAAAAACAACAAAACCCCCATAACAGGTACACCTCACTTGAGCGTAAAGTAACAGAAACAACTAAAACATGCATCGATGGAAATATTATAAATAGAAGAACTGATACGACATGGACCCCCGCGCGTGCGCGGGGGCATGAGATCACTAGTATAAGTAATAAATAAAATAAAAACTTGAATTGGAATCCTCAATAGATATTAAAATGGCAGAAACATAATTTTTGTGGAACCTTTAGAAAATTATAAATGATAAATAATATAAAAACTTGGATCAAAATCCTTAGGAAATATTAAAATGGCACAAACAGAATTTTTAACTTGGGAAGAAGCCCAAACAAACAGTCCTCAAAGGATTAGCAGAGCCATTTGGTAATGGAGAATCAGCTCGAAATATATCTAATTCAAAAGGGACAATTGTACTATATAGATAGATCATGGAAATAATGTGAAATATATTCATGTTAAAGTTGGTATAACTGCTACGAATTTAATAATGGGAACTACAAATATTCGCAGAAGTCTCTTGTCATTACATGCAAAATCTGAGGTTTTATTTTGGATCACAAAATGCATGAAATTTTTTAATTAAGAGAAATTTTTTTTAAGACGGAATGTTCTAACTTGGTGAGTATGGTATATGAACTAAAGGAATAGCTTGTATTTGCAATTAATTTAAGAACAATAATAAAAGAATGGTTTGTGTTTGCAATTAATTTAAGAATAATAATAATAATATTATAAAATCTATATGAGACTATTTATAATTAAACACATATACATTATTATATTTAATAAAATATTTATAATTTATTATAAATAAATTTAATAGTAATAAAATAAATTATAAATATATATATTTTATGAATAAAATCAATACAAATACGAATTTGCTATATAAAATCCAAAAATAATATTTATTAATATTTTAAATATTTTAAATGTTTTCATATTATTCATGTTATTTTTTATTTTTTATTGAATGTTATGTATATCTCTAAAATAAAATTAAAAATCTTCTTACATATTTTCATATTTATCATATTATCTTAATATTTATTTTTTATTCAAAATTATGTATATCTCTAAAATAAAATTAAAAACATAATAAATTACTAATATAAATTAAGGTTAATACAGTAATTAATCTAATTTTATTAATAACAAATTAATAATTAGCCATTTTGAGACCGAATATAAAATTAAAAGTACTTCTCAATTAATATAAAGATATTTACACAAAGTTTCAATAAGTCTTGATTTTAAAAATTGTTTAGGCAAAAAAGAGTAAACTTTCCTCAAATATGTTTTGTTTAGCAATATAATAAAACTTGTCACCATTATTTGCAAGACCTAATAATCAAACCCAAATTGTTGAGCAAAAAAAAAAAAAAAAAGAAAAAAAATCAAATTGAACCAAACTACAACAATTCACAGCAAATCAAACTTAACCAAAAACAAATTCCGGTTCTTGACTTCTCGTTGGACCCAATTGGCTGTCTTAATTAAGCTGATCGAACGTCTGACCAGCGAATTTGACATGTTTATTGAGATTCGAGAGAAAGAAAACAAAACTCATCTTCACTTTTCACCAACCACTCAAAAAGAAAAACCAAATCAAATCGATAAATTAAAAAAAAAAAAAAAACTTGTCTGTGCAAAGATTCATCCTTTGTGGCGTAGAAAGCAGTTTGAGTGATTAAAACTTTTTATGTCCACTTGAAATTCTTTTCTTTTGGATTTTATCTGATCACTTGTTTGTGACTCAGAATCTATCCCGTGAATTGGCATCTGGATTATTTTATTGGAGAAGCTTTCTGAGATCCATTCGATATCAATTGGCTTCTCTCTCATCAATCCCTGGTAAGCGAGATATCTAATCACTTTTCAATTGAATGTTTTCGATCTGATTTCATTCATTGAAAGATTCAAACTTTCCCAGAGAAAATCCAATTTTCTTAAAGAAAAAATAGATTCTCATTGTCTTCGTAATCCTCCTTTTTGGGTATGATTGGATTGCATCAGTTCTGAGGATCACAAGATTCCAACTTTCTGGGGATGAAATCCATTTTCTGAGGGAAACTGTTGTCTAGCTGGATTAGCTTAGATGTTCTGTTTACACTAAACTTAGTCAAGTGATCTGAAATAATCTTCATTAACAGAAATTTTTGATTTTGGTTGATTCTGAGAAATCTGGTTTAGTTAAGTGGTTAGCTTAAAAGTTGATCTCGAAAGATTCTTCATTATCACAAGCTTTGACTGTGATTGATCCTGAGATAGTTGGTTGGTTAATGTGCGTTATTTCTTCAAGGATTCTTCATTAACAATAGTATTAATGTTGGCTGATTCAGAGAAATTTTGTTGATTTAAGTAGTTTAGGTCAAGAGTGATCTTAAAAATTCTTCATTAACAAAAAAAAGTTTTGATTTTGGTTGATTCTATCTTTTGTTTATTGGAGATGGCGGATGCAGCAAAAGATTTAGCTTCAGGGACTGTTGGAGGAGCTGCTCAGCTAATCGTAGGTCATCCATTTGACACAATCAAGGTCAAACTCCAGAGCCAACCGGCTCCAACACCGGGACAGCCACCGAGGTACACCGGTGCAATCGATGCGGTTAGACAGACTGTTGCTGCTGAAGGACCTAAAGGTTTGTACAAAGGTATGGGAGCTCCGCTTGCAACCGTTGCTGCCTTCAATGCGGTTCTGTTCACCGTGAGAGGTCAAATGGAAGGGCTGCTTAGGTCTGAACCTGGAGTTCCCTTGACCATTAGTCAACAGTTTGTGTGCGGCGCAGGCGCTGGTTTCGCTGTCTCGTTCCTTGCTTGTCCTACCGAGTTGATCAAATGCAGGTCAGGTTCTTTTTGAAAATTTTGCTTCTATAAAACCGAAACAGAACTAAAAGATGTCTCTTGTTTAACCATCAGGTTACAAGCACAAGGTGCACTAGCCGGCGCCTCTACCACAAGCTCAGTGGTTGCAGCTGTGAAATACGGTGGACCAATGGACGTAGCCCGTCATGTGCTACGATCAGAAGGTGGAGCACGAGGGCTATTCAAAGGTTTATTCCCGACATTAGCTCGTGAAGTCCCCGGAAACGCAACAATGTTTGCAGTCTACGAAGCTTTCAAGAGGTTTGTAGCAGGTGGTTCAGACACTTCAAGCTTAGGACAAGGATCATTGATCATGGCTGGTGGGATCGCTGGTGCATCGTTTTGGGGAATTGTGTACCCGACCGATGTCGTGAAGAGTGTTCTTCAAGTTGACGATTATAAAAACCCAAAATACTCGGGTTCGATGGATGCTTTTAGGAAGATTCTGAAAGCTGAAGGAGTGAAAGGTTTGTATAAAGGGTTTGGTCCAGCCATGGCTAGGAGTGTTCCTGCTAATGCTGCTTGCTTCTTGGCTTATGAGATGACAAGGTCAAGCTTGGGTTAAACGGGTTCGGTTTGGTTTTAACTTGTTGGTCCGATGTGTTGATGTTCCATTGATTAATCTTTCGGTTTTTAGATGATTTCTTTCAATTTTCAGCAAAAAAAAAAAAAAAAAAAAAAAAAATCTCATCTCTTTTACACAATTTATTTCCGAAACTATTAAGTGCTTATTTGAAACCGATTTAACAGATTAAGACTAAATATCATTATATCAAATTTTAGTTTCTTAAAGTTATAAGTTTTGACCCTAAAGTAGCGGCTAAAGTTATTATTAGATCCAACCTTTTTTAAGATTTTGTTTTCCAATTACCATTATAAATATGTAACGTGGCGGATGGATAACTAACTAGCGTATGACTAGTGATTGCTAAGTACGAGTGTCAACAAGAAAAAAGGAGGGAACTTATAACTGCTTTATCCTTTTTCTTTTTACATTTTTATTATTTATATGTTTTTTCACTATAAATACCAAAAAGTAATATCATAGTTCGAGAGAAAAAGAAACAATCCTAATGGAGACGATGGAGCAACAAAGACATTCACTCTCTTCTTTGCCTATGCTCTCTAGGCTTGAGCATTTGGATTTCGTTGTAAATCATTCTCCAACCTATATTTCTTTATGTTGCTCATCTTAGCATCTAAATGAATAAACGAACAAGACATAATTTATATTGTTTCTCATGTTGATGAATGTAGATAAAGAATTTAGAAAGACAACAGATCCTTCCCAAATGGAAAGACGAAAGTGCGTCTACCAAACGTGAATTAATCGATAGAGGCACAGCTGTTAGAGAAGCTTATTTCAAAGGATCATTACTAGATAGGATCGCAGCTTTGGAGACCAGACTTTTTCAGGTATATAAGGTTTTACTATACATTCTTTCAAGTGAGTCTAATCTCTTTGGTATTTTTTTGTATATAATTTGTTTAATGGTTTTTGTACAATGTTAAAAAGATATGTGTGGAGTTGGAATCGAGCAGTGGATATTCTACCTCAACTGGAGGGTCCGGTGAAACATCAAGCCAAAGGATTAAGAGAGACTTGACTACAAAGACATTACCCATTTTCAGTAGCAACATTAATCCTTTTCATATCCCTTTACAACATCCACATGACCCTCAGGTATATATCAACATATACTAATATACTACAAAAATAATCATAGAGTAACGGATCGTCAATGACTACACAGTGACATCTCATACCATCACTAACTACATATATTGTCTGTCTAATATGTCTTTCTCTTTTGTAATAGAAAGTTTATACTCTCCTTTTTTTAGAATTTTAATAAATTGAACCTGTCACTTTTCTATTTAAAATACAAGCAATAAATAAAGTAAAAGTTTTATAATTTATAATACTAAAATCATAATATTTTATTAGTTTAGAAAAATATTAATTTATTAAATTTAATTAAATCAAAAACTTAATTTAAAACTAACAATTCTTATTAATTTATTGATGTATTAATTTGTAGAAGTTATACTATAATAAGTTTTTATCCATCATATTTGAATTGGTTGTTTTTTTCCTATAGTATCAATTCATATCAACTGCTAATTCTTTTTACTTTGCTAATTGTGATTAAATATGTTATTATAATATATGTAGGAAATAGAAGAGAATATTGAAGAAGAGAAAGAGGAAGTGATAAATATCGAGAAACCATTACTTGAGAAGACGAAAAAGAAGGTCCCTAATGAAACTTGCAAATCAAAGAAGAAGAAGACAAAGTCTCCTAAGAAATGGTCTCGATTCAACTTATTTGGTTGCTAAAATTACTATTTTTAATTGTTTGGACTATCCAGTATTTCATATTTTGTTCTAAGTTTTATTTCTTAACACATTTGTGAGTATTTTCCATCACACAATTAGGACTAATCAAATTTTGCTTAACATACTTAGTGAACATGATTAGTTCTCAAAAATCTAGTGTGACTTCGTATAATGCATTTTTACGACTAATTTAGCAGTAGGAATCACAACTCTAAAGTAATTTATATAAACTGATTACTATACAATGACTAAAAAACAGAAAATTGCATTTTAAGTTTAAAAGTTACAAAAGTTAACACTTTAAATCTTAAAATTATTAAATAAAAATTTAAATCTTCAAATTATTACATTTACATTTAAGATCTTCAAATTAGAATTTGAGTTTGCGTTGCCAAAAAAATAATCGGAACTATTCAGTTTTTTGGTAAAAGTTTGATAAAGTATCCATAAAACCTTTTCTTTTGTTACAGGAAGCATAAAATTAATTTTAATTTTAAACAGAAATACAAAGTAGACAAAAAAAAATATACAAAAAAAGAAAGAAAGAAAATCTTTTTCATTCTTCTCCTTCCTCGTTTCCCCCAAACCAGTGAAGAAGAAGATCTGACCCTATACAAAAGTGATTAATAATTGAATTAAAATCATATAGCCAAATCTATTTGTATCGCTTATAGAAAAACGCAGAACTCATGAAGATGAAACAATAAGTTAGACGACTAATAGAAAAGACTAGATTTAGTTAATTTAGAACCATAATTTATAAATTTACGTGTTACAAAAAAGGGTTGAATATAACATATATAAACGAAAATTAGATGTGTTCTGGTTTGCTCAAGACGAGAAACTAATTTGAGATTTTTCTCAATACAGTAGAAACTCTGTAAACTAATACTAGATAAATTAATAATCATGAAATTAATAAATTTTCTGGTTTCGAGTTGAGCCGGTTCAAAATATCACACAATTCGATAAGGATAATAAGATATTTTTTTTTAAAGAGATAGAGCGGTGGAGTCGTAGTTTGTGAAAGAGAAGCTTTCGTTTGGATAACATCTTTTTCCCGTCGTCGGAGACGGAGCTTATGCCTGTTGGCCCTTGAGGTTATATTAAGCTTCATTTTTAGTGGATTTGCTTCTTTT